>JBBCBC010000001.1:52042332-52213246 GCA_037126765.1 Stenogyne calaminthoides
TGAATTATTTATTGAGATTTGATCAATTTTACGAAATGGATATAAATTTTATTTTTTTATTTATATTTTAATTGTTTTTTATATTTTAACTTCTTTTAATTATTATTTTTGTTTTAATTAATTTTGAAAATGTGTAATATTATGTGGAATAATTTAAAAATATTATTTAATATGTATCATTCTAAGTGACAAATATACACATGCTTCGGTGAGCCACGTCACCTCTTCGCGCCCGGAGAAAAAAAAACGTGTATCAATTTGCAACAATATCAAAGATTGGACTTTAATACAAAAATTTTGAAGGTCATAATTAAATTAATATTTGGCCAAAAGGTCGTATATTTATTTAGAATTAATCCGAAAAATAATTCTAAAAAGTGAAAAACGTGATTTAAAAGTGACATAATTTTTTTCAAACAGCCCCATAATCAAATCAAAGTGGACCATATTTCAAGTATGACACTATTTCATTCAAAATGTTGTCTTTTTGATAAGCTTATATTCTCTTAATGGGGTTTGTCAAAAATAATCTTAAAGCGTGCATCTATGAAATTTGGGCATTTTTGAAAGTGAAAGATGGTGCTAGAATGATAACTTTCAAATAATGACGACAATTGAAATCGTATAGTTAAACGTCATATCGTCTGGCGCAACATTTGTGTTGAATTTTATTGAATGAGATCACTCATTCTATAATTGGTGTTTCACTTTATATTCTATAATATGAATGAATGACACGTGAAATAATAAAAAATATTCAACGAACCATCATATTTTGGGTTTATATATTAAAAATTCAGCAGAGCGAAATACCAATGAAATACGAAAAATATTAAATGAAATACGAAAAGTGAAACAGGAAAATTATACGGAAATTTTTCTATGTTGATGAAAAATCATGTACATATTGGTTAAGACATTGAACATGAAAAATGTTTAACAGAAGTTAATGAAAACGATTGAAAAACGACACTGTTTTATCTTTCATGCCTTCTGAAATCATTAACTATAACTAACTATGTAAGCTAAAACTTGATGGTCTATTAGAAAAAGAGTTACTCTTCTATGCAATTAGATTCAATTTTAATTTGGATGAACCATGCAAACTAAACCTTAACCCATAAATAATAAACCTTAAATAATATATAAACCATTCGGGTCGGGTGAACCATTAACTACTTGAGCTGAGTGAACCATGAACCACTCGGGCCGGGTTTGGATCCGGATCGAGAAAAAAAAAACTGAAATTGAAAAAAAAAAAAACTAAAGCTGAAAAAAATTAGAAAAAGAACACCTAAAATTAAATTGCACCAATTTTATTGGTGCATGTGGTGCACAGTAAAATTTGCATTAAAAAAAAGCCTTTGAGATATCAAATTTAATTATATCTATAATAAAAAATATTAGGCTGATCTTTTTATTCTTAGATATGATGATTCTATGAATACATATTTTCCCCTCAAAACAAAACAAAACAAAAAAAGAAAAAAAAATGAATACATATTTCCTTTTTTTTTTTGGCTAAAAGGAGCCAATTAATCGAACTACTGGGCTTATTGGGCCAATTCGTAAAAGTGAACTCAGACCAAACTCAGTTTGAAAGCCACCATTTTTTGGTCAAGTCATGGGCCCATAATGGTTGGATCAAGTCACTTCGGGTGCCTTTGTTTTGGGATTTAAGTATGCGGAGCAAGTCAAGGTTTAAAATTTAGGGTATGTTTATTTCGGAACTCACCCGGATGGACTTAGAAATTTGCGATCCAAGTCACATACTAGTTAGGGATTTCCACATCCAGCTTTTAAATCAACTCCTATAAAATATATTTATACACCTATTTTCACAAAATTCAATACAATCATATCACCACTTTTCTTCCACCCACTTATTCTCTCTCCTACTTTTCTCTCATACAATACAATATAATAATACCACATTAATCACTATTTCATATTGATTTGACATAAAGCAAAAATCTCACCCTACCAAAATCCCAAAACAAACACATACTTTTACTATTCATCAGGATTTTTAAATCTATAGGATTTCGAAGTCATGACTTCCCCCGCACACCTAAATCCCGAAACAAACATACCCTTAGGGATTTAAAATCTTTGATGAATAGTAAATGTATGTGTTTATTTTGGAATTTGAGTAAGGTGAGATTTAACTTTATGTCAAATCAATGTTTAATAGTGATTGATGTTGTATTATTATATTATATTGAGAAGAGTAAAAAAGTGTATAAAGTGTGATATATTGGAAATAATAATAATATGTTTTATATGTATTTGTAGGTGTGGATTGAATGTAGAATTACCAGACTTTAAATCTTAAACTCGTATGAGACGGAGAGCGCAAAGTTTTAAGTACATCCGTGTGAGTCCCAAAACAAACAACACAGCCTTCACACTTATCAATCTATGAAAAGACCAAAAGACATACTGCATTTATTGTACTGAAAAATACTGATTTATCGAGATCTTTAGTACGATAAATCAAATTTTTAGTACAAAATTTTAATAGGTTGAAAATTTTGGTGTATTGAAATTTTGGTACAATATACAGTATAGTTCATTAATTTTGGTACAATATGTCACCTCCAATCTTAAGTACTCCCCACCCTTTAAACTATATATTATTCTAGATTAATCCATAAATATTAACAAAATTATTAATTTTTTATTATACCTTTATTTAATTGTTTTGGAATTCTATATAAGACCTTGAAATTCTTTATCCTCTTTGTCCCACAAAGTTTGACTTAACTAATTTTACAACGAAAATTGAAAAATAAAAATTATTATAGTTAAAATTTTAAATTTTTGCTTTGTTTTTCTGTTTTGTCTTTATGTCTACTAATTTTTTAAAACAATTACTAAAAATAAAATACATTGAATAGGGTAAAAAAAATGAAAATAAACAATTAATAATATCTTAAAAATAGTAATAAGTATATCTTTGTGGAACAAATGAAAATAATAAGCATGACTATTAACCAGGTGGCTTAGCCCACCTGACCACTGGGCTCCTCAATTGAGTGGGAGACCCAGGTTCGATTCCCTTTGGGAACGAATTGAAGTATGAGAATTATAAGGTGGCTTGGTGAATTTGTGGAGTGTTTGGGTGCTTGGTGTACTAACTACTAACAACTAACTCCAAAAAAAAAGAAAAAAAATAGAGAATATTTATGACGGTACCAAACACAATGATATTTGGTTGGAAGTAGTATGAAATTTGTACCATTATATTTGCAAATTAATATTATTATATTTATCAATTGATGTCATTACACTTACAAATTAAGATTATAATATTAAATACTATTGATATTAATTTATAAAAATAATAGTATTAATTTATAAATGCAATGATATCCGTTTCATATTATGAATAAGTTTTATACGAGAGTTCGTGTTTGGTTGGAAATATTTGAAATTACACTATTGTGACATTGAATTCCAAATGCTAAAAATTAAAAAAATTATCATGCCTCACCAAATAAGTAAAAAATACAATTCTCTACCCTTTCTATTCATGAACCTTTTTCATTCCATGCAATTATACCAATCTAAAGTTCTAATGTCCATCAATTCTAATGAATAACTAAAAATAAATGACAAAATCTATATCTAAAGTAGGTTTTTGGGCAAAATATTCTACATTGATTTGAGTCATTTGACATTAATTTTTTTTTTTTGTTGTTGAAAGCAGTGTTTTCAAAATCGGGTTGAACCGGCCGGTTCAACCGGTTGAACCGGGAACCGGCCGGTAACCCAGTTAAAATACACATACATAACCGGATTTCAGGTTGAACCGGGTTGAACCGGTCAAAACCTGGTTCAACCGGAAAAAACCGGTTTTTTTCTTTTTTAAAAAAAATTAAATTATTAATTTATATTAAATATTTAAAATTTTAAATCTATATTCCTCTCACATTTTTCTCCAACACTTTCGATGTAGGATAAATGTATGAGGTGGGACAAAATTTATAAAATATGATATGAAAAGTTATAAAATATATATTAAAATTTTTGTAGGTGTATATTTATTTTGTTTTTTTAACTAAACATAGAAAACGGTTGAACCGCCGGTTGAACCGATCCGACCGGTTGAACCGCTGACCGGTGATCTGTCCGGTTCGATCACCGGTTCGGTTATGAAAACACTGGTTGAAAGGAGTCTCTCTCCAAATTGAAGTTAAGGAAAAAGAGGTGAAACGAAGCAAGTCCAATCATTTCATTTAAAAAATTTCAGATTTCCCTCACATGGCGAATTTGGCCGGTTCCCGTGCCGGAGCCGGCGGAAAAATTGTTACGAATCGGCGGAGGCAGCGCCTTGCCGCCACTCCGTACGACCGCCCGCCGCCTCCTCCCCCTCCTTCCTCTTTTAGAAGCCCTAATTGGTTTACCGGCGTCTTTATTCCATCTGCTCGCGCCATCGCTTCCGGCGCCGGAAAAATCCTCTCCTCCGCCATCTTCTCCGACTCTGAATCCTCCTCTGATGATGATTTGGACTCCGTTTCAGGTTATTCAATGTTTTGTATTGTCTATTTTCCGTTTTGAGTATGGTTTTCAAATATACGCGCGTATGCTGTTACTTTGGTTCCTCCTCTTCATTGCAGAAGGAAGTGTTCATTTTTTTCCTTTATGGGATTATGTTCTCTCATTGTTTTAAGTGAAGTAGATGTAATGTAAATTAGTTATCCCTCAAGTCATATTAAAGGGCCAGTAAGCTAGCAACTACTCCAGAAGGTGTAACAAGAATTTATATGCTTGGGGTAGATGAATCAAGTTAACTATACAATAAAGTTCAAGCAAAGTTGGTTTTGAGATTGGTTCCATATCTTATTTATATGTGCCTTCTACCAATGATATTCTGAAGCACAATTCATAAATTCTTAACTAAATAAGTTCAGCTCAAGTCATGTCATAGCCTATGAAGTTAATACAAGTGTTCAAACATGATTTAGGTTCAATTTAAATTAGCATTTTAGTATTATATGACAAATCAATAGTTGACCCAACCCCCCTCCCCATATTAAAAAAAAAAGTTGATATGCGTTTTGACAAAGGGGAGATGAAACAAGAGAAGTTGGGAGTCCTAGGAAAAAAAAATTGAATAATTTTTTTTCTCCATTATGTCTTTTAATTTTTCTTCATTCTTTAGTTTTCCGTTGTTTTTAATTGGGTCAACACTTCTGTCACTAAATAAAAGCTTCATAAAAAGAGAACTTTAATGGTTATACATAAAAAGAGTACTGTTAAATTGTCATTCCGTCTCTTATTCCTGCCCTTGTTGTTATCTCCTTTTTAGCAGAGGATGACACTGACAATGTTAATGAGCACGAAAGCCTGCATGATCAGATTAATGCATTGGATGAGGTAACCGGCTGCTGCTTCTGGTTCACGAAAATTGAAACTTATTGTTATTGTTTCTTTTGATCTAAAGGGATGTATGTACTATCCGTTATGTTGGATTTGAAAAAATACAAGAACTCCATCAGAAGAAGGATATTACCAGTTCCTTGGCTCACCTTCATGTTGCTTATATACATCTCGCTTCTTTCTTAAGTCAGAAAGTGAGTTTCATTGGAAGGATAACCATTTTGAGAGATAGGAAAATTACCAGTTCATCTTTAGAGAACATAAGAAAATCAATTAACGGTGCAAATCTGTTGTCCAATTCAACCTGGTCCTCAGATAAGTATTTTGTGATTTTCTGGACTTGTAGAAATAATTTTTGGATCCCGAAACATTACCCACAGTTATGGTCCCATGTTTTAGTGGAATAGCTTATTTTGGTTGGCATGATTTTTGGAATTTTACATCGGTATCATCAATGTTGATGTATGTTAAATTTCTGTCTTTTGGGCTTGAAATGAAGTCATAACTAGAAAAATGGAGATTGGTTTTACCATTTTTGAGATACTAACGACAAAAAGAAATTGAAAATAAAAATCTTCGATTTAAAGAATTGGTCTCGTAAATAACTGTCCTGGTGTTTCCCTTGCACATGAATGACATTCTGGAAAAATTTCCCTGTCCCCATGCTTTTAAATGAAGCCGATTTTCAATTTCAATATTGCATGCTGTATTATCTGTACTTTCATTCTTCGAAAGTTACTTAGAATAGCATGTCTCTGGTAGATTGGCTTATAGATCTTTTTTAGCGAAAGAAAATATTAGTATTATTTATCTAAGTGGCTCTTTTTTTTTTTCTCAGGAAAACCTGACTTCATCAGAAATGGTGCAACATGGACAAGAGTCTCAGTTCACTGCACAGAGAACCGAAACAAAGCTGCTAATTGAGCGCCTTTATTATGAAGGAGAACTTTTTCAGGTAACGGCCCTCGAGGCATTTACTACTTCCAGAAAACCTAAGGTGATGTTTGTTTCGGGTTTTAAGTTATATTTTAAAAAACCAGTTTTTGAAATCTTGAGGATATTGAAATCTTGATAAATAGTAAGGTGTGTGCTTGTTTTGTGATTTTAAGTAGGGTAAGATTTCATGTTATGTCAAATCAATGTGTAAGAGTTAATAATGTCATATCGTTATATTGTTGTTGGGTGTGATTGTAATGATTGGATGATGTGGGTTATGATTTAAACATATTGAAGTGTAAGGAGGGAGAATCGATTGTATTGAAAAGTGTGATAGTAGGTTTATAGGTGCTGTAGTGGCAGTTTTATCAAACCGGATTTCTAAATCCCAAATTAGAGCCAGATTTAGATGCAAATCCAAAACCTGATTTTTGAAACCCAAAACAAACTTCACTAACTGATACCAGTATAACATTGATCACTCTTTAAACTTTTGTTTTCTTATTTAACATGTATAACTGTTTTATGGTATGCGTTCTGTTCATCTGGATATGATGACCAAAACCGTTGCAATTGATTGGGAAAAACACAAAAAATAAGTGAATCTTATTGAATTATGTCACTTGCCTTTTTTTGAGATCTTGTTATTTATTGTGTACACGACGTAAAAATAATATTGCACTGAATTTTGCAGCACTCTGATTTCATTTTACGTACAAACTAAATTTTGCAGCACTCTGATTATATCTTACCCACAAATTGTACCTTTGATTTATTTTCAGGGAAGAGTGTAATAGGTTGACAAAAGTTCTGAAGTCACGAGTTATGGACTGGTCAACAGAAGCAGGAGAGAAAATGTCACTTTTAATTCTCCTGCAAACAGTTGACCATGGTATTGCAGTAGGAAATCTAGTGACCATCTAATCTTGCATCTGAATCTTATTATTATTTTTTTAAATTTATACAATTATCATTTTCGTGAACAGTGGATGTCAATTTATCCAGTAAAGCTGTTATGGAAGCCAAAAAATGGTTTCAAGAGAAGAAAGGAGGGTCCTGTTCGGTGGTGGAGTTGGCTCATGGAAACTATAATCCTAATTCCACTGTGTTTGACCATGTTAGTCACAATTTTATGTGAGAGATTGTCAGAGAAAGAGATATTCCTTCTCTGGTCCTTTTGACCTTCAAGCATTTTTTCCTTTATGCCTATCATATTTTACATCAATGATAAATGTTTTAGATGTATTTTTCCCTTGATTATACCTTGATTAAAAATGTTTAATTCCTTATGATTTTATTTTTTCTTGGTTTGTAAAAGGTGTCACTAAATGACACTAATTTTTGGTAATGCAGATAGAAGCTGAAGCTGGTTCTCCTGTGGATATGGCCCGATCTTATATGAAGAATAAGCCTCCATGGGCATCTCCAAAGGAACATGTTGAATTAAGAACACCATATTCAGCTAACCATGAGTTCTATTCTTCAAAGGTGTATTTCTAATTATTTATTTTGTATCCATTCATTGCTGTATATGCAGATTGGATCTCTCTTATATGTTGCTGCCAATTTAGCCTTTCACCACTCATTTCTTTGTTCTTACATGCTATTTTTCTCCAATTATGCAACTGCAAGTTTGTTGGTAGTTATGTTCTATATCCATTTTGTCTTTTGATCATTTCAAGTATTAACAGGAGAGCCGAAGTTTGTTAAACCACATGCTGATCTGATGCATTTGAAAGTGAATTTGGCCCAATCTATTCTTAATAGGGTTGATATTTTCTTGGGGCTCACTGTAAATCCACATGGGATTATGTCCACTCATTTTCTTGTTTACATACAAATAGCCCAGATATTAAAGTGTGCATTTCGCCCTGTTGCTAGGTGATGAATCTTTGGTTTCAAACAGTAGATTCATGAACAATATCTTGATATTATCCTTGAAACTAAGAAGAACGGTATCTTGTTTTCATTTGGTAGTTGGTACATTCAGTTACCTTTTTCTCCTGATCCTTCCTATATATCATCCTTATTCATCATCATTATGTACTGTATTTCTTCTGGTTGCTAGGTGATGAATCTCTGAAGCTGAACAGAATTATTGATTTACAATATCCAGATATTATGTTTTATAAGATAAAAAAATTAGTATCTTAATAATGATAAAAGTTTGCTCTCTTTCGTTACATTCAATTACTTTTATTTTGTGGCTCTTCCGATATGTCGTCTTTATTCACCATCAAGAATTCCTATATTTCAGAGAAGGAATTCTCGTACCTCTGGATCATGGAATATCCAGGAAGAATTACAGAAAGTGCGCTCAAAGGCAATTGACGATATGCTGCGCACTCCACCCACTAGGGAGCAGGGAGTCAGTGGTGTTGGAGAAAGAATATCTGACCTACGCTCTTTTTGGAAAACAAAGCCAATGGACGCATTTAGAGATGTAGGAGTGAGCTCTGATCCTGCCCTTGTAGGTTGGTTTTAAGCTTTTCTGCAATTTGACCTAGAATATTGCATCTTGGCAAATCTGAATATCCTCACTTTGATGAAGCATAATCTCGAACATTGAATTGCAGTTTTGGCCCTTTCAGCTTCGGAGTCGAGACAAGATGGAAATAATGAGGTATGGGTACCTAATTATTTGCAATAGCATATAATTACATGTAAAATTATCATAACAATTGGCTTAGGTCGTATTTCGTTGTTTAAAGGATATTGAAGCTATTCGAATTGATGGTGAATGTGCTCCATCTAAGTTCCCATACCCTGCTGGTCCAAATCATGCTGTGGAGCAGCATCCTGGTACTTGGACTTCCCCCTTTTTAAACGGTAGAAATGTTTGTAGTTCTGCATTTATATGCAGCATAGCTTCAAATTTTTTATCTCTCTTTCCTCTGACTTCAGAAAAGAGTGTGTAATGTTCTGCGGGGTTGTGCTTTATCATGCATATCAAGATATTAGTTCAACAGAAAGATTCTTTTCTTATTTTCATTACTGAATTAAATTGCGCCCACTATATCAATCTCCCTTTTGCAGATCCACATTCAACTAGAATAAATCGACCTTCAGCCGAATTTGGAGGAAGACTGCACCTAAATGGCTTCTCAACATCTCAAGCCAGGTAAAATCAGAAATAATAAATTCTTTCTTGCGTCGTATTGCCCTTCTTGCTGTAGTAAATAGAATTAAAGCATCTCCAATGTCCAATTAGAGCAATTTAGCAACTCAACATTTTTTGCTGAGGCACACTTATGTGAGACTGTCTCACGGTGAGACGGAGTATAAGTTGGGCATGACGCTTTAACACTTTAGAAGGGGTGGGTGTTGATTTGGGCTAATTTGCACCCCGTCTCATGTATCAGACCGTCTCATATGAGTTTTTGTCTTTCTTGCTTGATTTTCTCCACTATCTTATAGACCAACACTGGTTCCGTTGTACAGTTTATCTCCAGAAGTCGCTAAGGTGCAGAAAAACGAGCACTACAATGAGGAAAACAACAACGATCAAACTGCAAGTGAGAACAGGCATACGAATACCATAAACGACGAAAGTAATTGCGAGCTTTCAAGTGAAGCTTACGTGGAAGTACCAATTGCAAATGAGACCAATATCATTGAAAGCGATACTCAGGTCAGTTTGGATGTGCAATATGAAGAATCACCAATCAAGAGTATTCAGCCATCTACAGAGGGAAAACCCGAAGTTGTGACGGGGAATCAACGGGTTGGAAAACCGGGTCGAAGAGGCAGAGGTAGAGGAAGAGGTAAATGAGGTAATAACACATGCTCTAGCAAAGATCTCCCACTTTATTGTTAGGATAATCTTCAAGGTTATGTAGTTTAGAGCGTTAATTGTTGGAGTTAATTTATGAGCCGTTTGTTTTTTGAAGAGGCCTGTAATTTTCTTAAAAGGGTTCAGGAGTTACCGTTTAACCGGTTGAGATCTGTAATTTTTTAGAACAAATTACTCACTGTTTCGTTTTTTTTTTTCCGGTTCAAGTAATATTCTGGATGTTAGATTTTTATTTTATGAATTATTATTTTATTTTATTAGTTCATATATATGTTGAGTGCTCTTTGTTTGGGGTCCTTGAAAAATAATAGGGTAAATTTGAATTAATTATTTTATGTTTGTTTCCATTTGTCTGAATTATCAATCTCAATTCTTAATTCTTATGTCATCGGGACCTAAAGTCCAATTGTTTCGCAGGTTGGAAATTATAAATAAGTCTTACTAAAATTTTATCTATTCAAATATTAACGAACGTGTAAATTTCAATTAACATAAAAAAGTTAATTAAATTACTGAACTTATCTAATCAACAATTTAAATGAAGATTTGTGTCATACTCTGCTGACCTGGTCAACTTGATTCCTGATGACGTGGATGATCGTGCTGACATGGACAAACAGTCAGCTCAACTTTATAAATTGTACACTTTTCTTTTGGTATGTTATTTACCAATTTTCACATACTAAAAATAGAAAATACTTCGTGAACTACACCCTCAAAATTTTCATAAATTTACACCATATTTCATTACATTTAGACCTACACATATATACAATCCAATTTATTTACTTATTTTATCCCCTAAAATCCCTACTTAATTGTGCTCACATGGGAGTGTAAATTGCTAAAAAAATGTATGGAGTATTACACAATATTAAAATACATTATAAGTGCACGGTGTCCCTACATGCATGCTAAAAATTAATAGTCCAAAGATTAAGCGGAAAAAGGAGAAACTAAAAGTACATATCGATTTGTTTATTATTATTATTATTTTTTTTTGAAAGATTTGCTTATTATTTTAAAAAAGCCGTAATATATATATCTGTAAAACCTTTCCTCTCAAAAAAAAAGAAAAATCTGTAAATCCCCAAATCTTATTCGAAGTGATTGGCCATCAATTTCTCTCTCAACAATGGATCCCTTCTCCTCCGCAACGATTGCGCGGCAAACCTGGGAACTGGAAAACAACATCACGACCTCTGACGCCGCCGGCGACTCCTCGTCCTCCGCCGCGTCGGACGCCATCTTCTACTTCGACGAGACGGCTCAGAACAAGTTCCAGCAGGAGAAGCCATGGGCGAACGACCCTCACTACTTCAAGCGCGTCAAAGTGTCGGCACTCGCTCTCCTCAAGATGGTCGTACACGCCCGCTCCGGCGGCACGATTGAGGTCATGGGCCTTATGCAGGGGAAGACTGACGGAGATGCTATTATTGTAATGGACGCCTTTGCCCTCCCCGTTGAGGGTACCGAAACTAGGGTTAATGCGCAGGCCGATGCTTATGAGTATATGGTTGATTATTCGCAGACTAATAAGCAGGTAATTTGATTATTACTGTGTAGTTAGTTGATTATTCACAGATTACTTATGCTTTATGATGTGTTAAGTCCTGCTCAATTGGTTTTGGTTGGTTATTCGGATGAGTTTTTGATCTAATTGGTAATTTATACAATCCATTTTCATCTACTTTTTTGTGATTTTTCTGGTGGCACTTTGTTATATAATGTTGCTCTCGGTTTAATTGCAAGCATCTTTTTTAGATTGTCATATGAACTATTGTTTTACATGAATGCAGTGCCCTAGTTTGTAATTGTAGACTGAGTTAGAATATTGGAAAGATTCATGTTATGGTGGTATTGTTCAGAAAGTTTGGGTATTTCTGGTGCTGTGTGAGCTAAAAATTTACAATTGCTGAGCATGAAAAAGGCTACTTGTTCACACGGTTGATTGTTTCTTCTAATCCTTATTTCAAGCTCTATATGTCTGCTCTTCTTCTACTGTTTTGGGTGGGTTTGTCGAGATATTTACCAGACTGGTGAACTTTCTTCACTCTCTCCCGAAAATTTACAGTGCATCCTTTATGCACCATATTCAAGTGCTTTGCAAAATTTACCCCACCCTTTATTAGTATATGAAAATTTAAGGCTTCAGTTTATTTACAATCACAAAAGTTGTATACATTCTGAAATTCGTTTTTCTTGTCCAAGGCTGGTCGCTTGGAAAACGTTGTAGGATGGTATCATTCTCATCCTGGTTATGGATGTTGGCTTTCTGGCATAGACGTCACCACACAAATGCTTAACCAGCAATACCAGGAGCCCTTTCTGGCAGTTGTCATTGATCCCACCAGGACCGTCTCTGCTGGAAAAGTTGACATTGGTGCTTTCAGGACATACCCAGAGGGTTACAAACCTCCAGATGAGCCTGTCTCTGAGTATCAGACAATCCCTCTGAACAAAATTGAAGATTTTGGCGTGCATTGTAAACAGGTGAGGTTGAAAGAATAAATTCATATTGTTTGTCATTATGAAGGATCTGCTCAACCGAATCTTGTTCTTCACAGTATTATGCGTTGGATATCACTTATTTCAAGTCTTCTCTGGATTGCCATCTTTTGGATTTGCTATGGAATAAGTACTGGGTGAACACCCTTTCTTCTTCTCCTTTGCTTGGTAATGGAGACTATGTTGCTGGCCAAATATCTGATTTAGGTAAACTTTTTAGATTTAAATTTTTTGCACCATCAGTTGTAGGCAATGACGCTCTTTTAGTCTTTTCTTGCTTATTGGATGCTAATTTGTGGTTCTGATTCATACAGCTGAGAAAATTGAGCAAGCTGAGAACCAGTTGTCTCATTCACGCTTCGGGTCTTTGTTAGCAGCTCCTCAAAGGAAGAAAGAGGTCCATAAACTATTCTACCACATCTTACTTCCTTTACTATTGGTCCCAATCTGGATATGCTGTTTCTTGCATTGTTGTGTTGCTTATTTGCATTATACAGTGGACCTATTTTTAGTTTCAACTTTCAAGTCCATTCTTGGACGTGTGTTGGCTATCATTCATTTGATGGGGGTTGTTGCATTATTATTAGATCTACAAAGTCACAGCTTGCCAGTTTAACTAATGTGTTTTATGTCTTCAAACATAGGATTTGTTGTGGAACTCTACGAACCCTTTTCTGTTCAATCTATTAGTAGACATCATTGACAAGCATAAACCTCAATGTAGTCTCACTAGCTGTACCTGTTAATGCTTTTTTAAGTTACATTGCAGAAGTATTTATCTTCATTGTTCATTCACTCGCATTTCACAATTCCAAGAAATACAATATGTATGGCAAATTTCTCGTCCTTTCTGTTTGATATGCATATTTGTATGACCAATTACATTGTCCTTTCCAAATGATGTTACTAAAGATTTGGTTTCTCAATAAAGTAGAGGTGTATGACGATGAGGATCACTTGTTTTGAATGGCATTATGATTATCTTTTTCCTATTAACATTCTTAATTTTATTATCATCCGAGATGGTGCTACTCTTTTCCATCCAAGTTTTCTTACGTGCGACTCTCTTTGCTGTTTACAGGAAGAATCTCAACTAACCAAGATTACTCGTGATAGTGCTAAGATAACTGTGGAGCAGGTTCACGGTTTGATGTCACAGGTAAGCTGTAGCTCCCTTCCCTCTACCATTTTCACTTGTAGCCAAACTATGTGAATTAACAGTGTCTTGATTATTCTATTTTAGGTGATCAAGGATATTCTTTTCAATTCAGTTCGGCAGTCCAACAAACCTCAGGCTGAGTCGTCCAGCCCTGAGCCCATGGTTGAAACCTGAGCTAGTGACTAAAAAACGCGTCTTACTGGATTCCTACTCCGAGTTGGAATTAACATTGGTGGTTAAGGATGTCTAATATTATTGCACCTTTCAACACGTGACATATTAGTTCGTTTTCTTATATTATCGTTCATTTATTTAAAATGTGTTTGGCTTTACTGTTTGTGTGGCTATAGAGGGCTGCTTCCTCGGAAGATCCTATCTACTGAGACACTGCTTGTCTCCATTTTGGTGGTTTTAGTTTTGATTTAATGTTGTAGCCCTATGATCTATCAAAGAAATTCCCTTTATACGGCCAAATTAAATGATTCCTATTTCAACATTATCTGAGAAAGATTGATTGTGTAATGGAAACGTAGTAGTCAGAGTTGAAAAACTTGACATTAGTCGAATTAGGTTAATTTAATTGAGGACAAAAACTCGTATGACACAGGGATATAAACTAGCACATATCAACACTCAATTTTTCAAAGTTTAAAGAGTAATGTCAAATTATGTTCTGTCTCACTGTGAGACCGTCTCATGTAATATACCTCATAATTGTGTTGATTAGCTAGCTCTAGTGCCCTGTTTTAGATCTCAATTAGGACATCATAAGCGTTTTTTTTTTCTTTCAAAAAAGTTGGATCACACCCCACTTCTGAAAAAAAACACGTAACATTGTTACTTAGAGATCCAAAACAACCCTTTACACCCATATACAAATCAGTGGCGGATCTATGCATGATTTTGGGTAGATTGAAATTTTTTTCAAACTCAATTGCAATAGTTAAGAGCACTTTTAATTTAAACAGGTGTGACTAGCTTTTTCAAATAAAAAGGGATTCTTGTGCTCAAATAGCAATGAAAACACCAAACACATATTCTTAGAAAGTTTGGATATTAAATATTTGATTTAATCAATTAAAGGTCAAATGATAAAACATTTCACAAACTAGCACAAATTAATACGTATTCTTTCAAAGCATTACAGTGTTATTCTCAAATAAGATCTACTAAAAAAGCTTTCATGCAAACAAATGGAAGGTGTCTGTCAATTGGAAAAGGTGTATGTCATGTAAATATTATCATGAAATCGCTGTGAATCAACAATTGGAAGTAATAGTCGATGAAAATTCAATTTCTGAGCTAAAAATGACGAGACCAGAAACAAAATCTGTGTAATGTTCAGAACCAGAGCACCTGGAAATCAGCAAACACTCTACTACTAGTATTATTATTCCAATCTGTGATGCAATCGCTTACTGCTTCTCTGTGTTTTTCTGCTGATTCTCAATTTCAACCGGAGGAAGACTCTGCATAAACCACAATTTAAAGAAAAAAAAGTGAATAATGTTGTTTGAGGCATTTCATCGAACACCTTGTGGAATATAAAAAAAGTGAATAATGTACCAAATCAGGCTTGTAGATGTTATGAACTACGGAAGCGCCGGCGAGGAGCGACGCAACGACCACGACGGTTGACCATGCCAGCGACGGAGTCCCCGTCGGTTGCTTTCCGCCGCCCAATCTCCGATTCATTCTTTACACCTTTTTTTTGCACTCAACCCTCTTTCTTCCACCCTACTAATTTTTTCAACAAGCGTGGTTTTGGACCAAATGCGTTTCTTGCTTTATTTCCAAAATTCAAGTTGCACACTAATTTTATTTATTTATTTATTTTTAACCCTAACTGCACTAAACCACTGATTTTGCACCTATGTGATCATATTATAAAATTTTAGCACATAAACTTATTTTTCGATCAACTTTTTCCCTTTAACATTTGCGACCATGTGCATTTTTAAAGGGATATTTCCATCAAAACAATTCCAAATTGGACTGAGAAGTGCACTAACCCACCAGAAAAAATATCACGAGAACGTGTATTGCATATGTTAAAATTTGGGAAAAAATTGGATAGTTTTGAGTTTATAGGAGCAAAGAAAAATAATTGGTGGTTTAAGTGGAAAATTAGTGATAATTTGGTGGGTATAGCTATATATCCACTGGCTCTATATCTCCCTTTTTTTAAGTAGATAAATTAAATCAATTATATTTATTTTTCTTATATAAATGAGATTATAAATTAAAAATAACATTACAGTCGACGGAACTAAAAAATCCTAACCAGTGAAAATATATAAGCTGAAAGGAGAAAGATTTCATTAATTTCATTTCATTCTAGGCCGATACAAAGTACAAATACAATGTCAATATCATATTATTCGGATTCCCACAATATATATTTATTTTATTTTTATCGGACAAATGATGAGTCGAACCCATATACATTGCAGCCTCTATCGACGTTGTACACTACATTGTACCCTCTTCACGTGTTAGGAGAATGAACAAAAATTAACTTAGCAGTTTTCAAGAATCCATGGCAATTGCTTCAGGTAATGGCGCCAATTTGAGGGGCGACAAGCTCGACTTGAGAGGGACGTGTGTGGGACTCGACAGCTTCATTTCAATCGAAACAACTCCGAGCTCCTTTCTCACTTGATTCGCCAGCTCAATCACGTACTCGTCTTCATGACCTGCTCGCGTATAATAATAATAACTCGTTTACAACTCTGTGAGTAAAGATTTGTATGGAGAAGATTTAAAGACTGTTTACCAATATCAAACATGGCCTTCTCCAGTAAGAAGATATAGTCCCTGTTGTTTCCGCAAGGTCCGAATGCTGTTGCAATTTGCTTAGCCATGACCTCCATTGGAGCAGGCCCTAAATAATACTTATTTAATATCTTATCTGGAGTAGATGTGAATCTGCAATGTGAAACGACGATTTTATTAGTTCTGATGCACCAGGACGAACATCTTTAATGCCTAATCTATGATTCAAACAAAGCTATTCGATACTTGACTCAAAATTTTTCGATAAAGACCAATGGAGTAGTAAAAATGATAAAACAAGTGTAAAAATATCAAATTACTCGAGTTCAACTCGTTTAATTATCAAACAAGCTTGAATAAGAGTTCATTTGACTTGGCTCGACCCATTTACAACCGTAAAAAAATTACTTACACTATCACCCCGGTTAAGAAGGGCTCCTCAGATTCACCTTCCTGGATAATAAGAAACAACCATATCATTGGTAAGAGTTGGAAATCGATGATGGATTTGCCTGATGGAATGGAGAAAAGGTAAAAAAAAGAACTCACTTTGTAAAAGTCTACCAAAGTTTTGTGGTCATACTCGCACTCTCTTCGTTCAAGATACTGAAATACATCAAAATAATCGAGCGTGGGAGACGTTTGATTATCTAAAACAAGTCAACAACACAGGAGAGGCAGACATGTCTTGATCAAATAGAAAATAACAACATGCTTACAGCTATTGCTTCTTTTTCTTTCTCTGGCCCTCCACGAACGCAATAGGCAGCTCCCCACTAAAATAAGAGATCAATTCTAAAATTCAGCAAAGATCAACATAGTAATTTCGCACGAAACGAAACTAGAAGATAAAGGACTACACAACTGGGGATTTTGGTCATATATCTCAACTTATGTTAATCCTGACAGTTTGATGTTGACTACGGCTTTAACCAAAATCATAAATAAATAAAAATAAAATGTTGAAAGCAATCATCTCAAAAAAAAAAAAAATGTTGAAAGCAAGAAAAAAAGCTACAAACGAAGTAAAAGACCACTTTTAAAGCTAAACTTAAATTGGAAAAGGAAACACAAGATGTTTAAAGACAAAAGGGAGAAAAGTTAAAACTGCGATTATCACAATTTGCAGTCATTTGTCAAACACCATTTCCACCAAATCTTGAAAGAATACTTCACACACACTCTGTCTCTCTATCTCATAATTAGAATGACTTTTTGCACCATGCTTTACCAGAAATTAAAGAGATTAACTTACGCAAACAGATCCTTCCACCTCTTCTAAGGTGCAGGTTCTTGCAGGATGTTCAGGGGTACCTCGATGATCAATGCAAGCTGAATCACATAAAAAGTAAGCAAATAATGCATCAATATAAATCATTCGAAGCTTCAAATTCACCAAAATAAGCTACTTCCAACAATTTTACTATATACAGATTAAGATTTTAGCCATTTTTCACTCCAAATATGCTTAAAATACTCTACATGTAAGGAAACTGCAAGCATCAAAACAATTAACAGAACACTGAAAAATGACCTAATTCAAATCATCAAATCATCAAAATCAAAAGGGCGTCCACGATTTAGAGACAATTGTAGGCAATTGAAAATTGATATACAAATAAAGCAATCCATACCTAAAAAACAACAGGAAGAAAAACATACCAAGATCAAATACACGCTTGTAATTCTTAATGAAGCCGATCACTTTCTCATCATATTCAAATCCAGGGTTCCACACCAACGAACCATAGCCAAAAATCCAGAAGACCATCTTGTTTCCCCTTTTTTCTCACGGAAAAAAATCTCTGCAATTAAATCAAAATCAGCAAACAGATTAACCCCCCTGCATTGTCGAAGAAATACACTCCAAAAAAAGAGAAAATGTTAGTTACGGAGGCAAAAGAGCTGGATCAAATGCAATGCCGAGACTTGAAAGGGGATTTTATCAACAAAGGGACTGCAAGATCGAGAGAGAGATTCAAAAAAAATAAAATCTCGTCTCTCTTTTTTCCTGAATCTCTCTCTCTCTCCCTGTCTTCTGAAAAAAGAGCTTGTTTGTTCGTATGGCGATTACTGGTTTATTTATAGTTGGATTTAAGGTTCTGTTTGGCGTTTTCCAAATAAATAATCAATGCAACATATTTTTTACCTAAACAAAAACTACTTCATAAGTGGAGTAGTGGATTTGAGTTATTTTTATAATTAATGGTGTCACATTAAAGTTTTAATAATAAAAAATACATGAGTATATACTTCCATAATCAAGATACAGTCCAGCAAGGAACTTTTATATTATATGTCCAAGAAAGCAAGACAACCGCTTATAATGATGCAAGGCTACATACGCAAAGATCTCCACCATCATTTAATTAGTTTCTTTAATTAATTCAATTTTTTTATTAATTATATTAACCTAAACCCTAAACCATAAACCCTAAACCTGGAACAATTCGGTAAATGAGCAATCCATTAAACCACTTTTAGTTCTGGTTCGTTGACTTTTTGAATAAAATATATTTTAATTATATTTATATTTAAACTTTAAAATAAAATAAGTTAATTGATTTAATTAACATCTTCGATTTTTTATTCACACAATGACACCATGTATACACATGATATATACTAAAAATAACCAAAAAAAAGAGCACACTGCATACAATTACAAATAAGGGATTTGAGTGTCTGATTTCATTTATAAAATTTCGTATGAATAATATATCTGTTTTAACACCCATTATTTTTAAATATTAAAACACCATGTTTAAATTAGGTTCCATCTTGTCATGATACCATTTCACGCAAGTATATCTCGTTTGTGATTACTCTTCTTCTTAAGTTTCTTTCCAAAAAGGGGTTGTATCACATATTGATTATCACTTTATATTCTAAAATAATTGTCACACACCACTTACACACGTGCATCTCATATTTTGAATGGCATCCGCATCACTAACTAAATAATAAATATACTAAAACATCAGTTGAAATAGGTCTTATTTAATCTGTTTTAGCCTTTAGGCTTAATTAAGTAAATAGTGAACTGTGAACATCGATATATATATATCACACATACTATTGGTGTATTTTTTACGATTTTTCCTCTATCTTTTTTTTTTTTTTAAGAAAAAGTTAGTTATTAGTAGTTAAGACAAAAAAACATTCAAATACTTTCCTAAATCACCAATCTACTTTACAACTCCGATAACTCCAAATTCATTCCCAAAGGGAATCGAACCTGAGTCTCCCACTCAAATGAGAAGGCAAGTTACCAGGTGGACTAAACCACCTGGTTTCCTCCATTTTTTATATATATATTCAATACAGAGCCATCTTCGATCCTCCTTTCAAAGGTAATATTATTTCGACTAAATGGATTGACACGGTTTGGTCAATTTAGAAAGTTATAAATAAAAAAATGTTTGAACAAGTGGAATCGGACGCAAGGAAATTAGCGGAGAAAATCAAAGCAAGATCGTGGTCATGGACAACGATGAAAAATCCAAAAGCAAGTAATATTCAATTTTTGAATTGGCTTAGTGATCTTTTTAGAGAAATTAATTATTTATTGTAAAAAGAGCAGGTTTTTGCTACCTAGTATTTCTCTGTGTCCTCCTCATTTTGTAAGGGCGGGTGTCCTCCTCATTGAATGTGATTTGTGAAAATAGAATTAGCCTTCATGTGTATACAGTGTATTCACTGGAGCCACTACTACTGCTTTTAAGAATGCTCACAGGAAAATATTAACTTTACAAGGTTAAACAAAAAGAACAAAATGACAATTCTCAACTAAAAAAAGACACACCAATATCACATAAATGATGACAATATATAAGCCAATGTTTTTAAAAGTCGGTTCGACCGGTTCAACCGAGAAACGGTCATAGAGCTGGTCTGATTATTATTATAGAGCAATTGGTAAGTTAAATCGGTACGAACCGGCCAAAACTCGGGTTGAACTGGCAAACTATCGACCTATTGAATTCGGTTTTATACATAATTAAACAAAAAGAAACACTTCGTTTAAGCCACACATGTTTCTCTTTCTGAATCAAGGCCAAATCTAGACGAGTGGAATAATACTTCTTATAATACGAAACACCTGTGAAATTATAAACAAATCAAAGCGAGAATAAGTGACCATTGAAAAAAAGAACGTAGAAGGCGGCTAGCGTGGAGAAAACGAGATGGCGACCAATGTCCAACTTATGTCCCGTCTCATGCATGAGATGAAGTATAATTTATACAAATCAACATCCGTTTCCCCTAAAGTGTTAAAGTGTCAATGTCCAACTTATTCCCCGTCTCACCGTGAGACAGTCTCATGCAAGTGTGCCTCATAATATAATATTAAATTTTATGATATATATAATTTAAAAAAATATTATGTATATATGTATATAAATAAATAGATGTTCGAGTTATTTAATTTTTTTTAACAGCGGTTCAATCTGTCGTACTAGTGACTTAGTTCATTATCCGATTTCATGATGGGTTTAAAAATAGAGTGGATGAATTTCTGGTTCCATTTGACCCCATTTATTACTACTAGGTTCCAACTTTTTAAAACATTACTATAAGGTTCCAAAAAAAAATTACTATAAGGTTCCAAAAGGTAGTTGAATTACATAAATGCCCTTAATGAGTCTTCTTGCTACTACTTTTCGTCTTCTTGCTTCTATTTTCTATCTTGTATTTATTTATTTATATTTTATCTTGTGTCTATTTTTTTTATTTATTCCTAATTTTTTTATATGTATTGTACAATAAGGGAATTGTTGATAATTTTTAGATATTTTCCTTTATTTAAAATAGGATGATGTTATGTATATATATTAAAAAAATCATATCTAAATCGATTAAATACCAAATTTTATATATTTAAAATAAAAAAAATTTACATATCTTCAAAATCCTGAAGAAATTTACATATTTTTATCTTTTTTGACATCACATATGCATCCGCATATGCATGTAAATTGAAAAAAAAAAATTCATAAACTTTACAGATCCATCTTCATCTTCTTCCACCATCTTCAAATCTGCATCATCAGCATCTTCAAATCCATCTTCTTCCACCATCTCCCCTTCCACCACGTCCCACCGTCGCCGGAGGACCCCACCACCGGAGTATCCACCAAAGACGTCACCATCTCCCCTTCCATGTCCGCCAGACTCCACCTCCCCAAACTCAACCAAAAATTAGCAACTGATGCAAAATTAAAAAACCCCTCGATCAATAATTAGACATTCCAAGAAAACCAAGAAAGAAAAAACCAATTTCAACAACCCAAAAACTCATATTTGCCGAACTCAAACCAATTTCATCAAAATCCCCAAAAATTACACAAAATAACTCAAACCCATTTCCAGATCCGCGATTTGAACACAACATCATCTGGGAAAAACCCAGATTTCGAACACAACATCAGAAACTCACCTACCTCCACTCCCTCCACGGCGGCGATATATCCTGGGCCGCCTTCCACTCCGTCGAGCTCTCCTCCGCCGCCGCCCACTCGCAGAGGCTCATCGCCTACCTCGCCCTCTCCTTCGACCCCTCCACCACTGACGTCATTGTGTGGGAGGAGATTTGGGTTTTCGGGTTGTGGGGAGCGGCAGAGGGGGGGGGGAGCGTTTTACTGGTTTGGGTGCTGGGATTGGGGGTTGGGTTTGGTGAAGAGCGGCGGCGTAGGTTGGGGGTGAACTACCGCCTCCAGATGGCGAAAAAGATGGGCGGTGGCGGGCCACTGGTAAAATCTTGTTTGGAGTGGAGGGAGGGGTTGTGAGGAGGGGGTGGTAGGAAGAAGTTTGTGGTGGCGTTAATGGTTGTGAAATGGGGAAGGGAATTAGAAGAGAGAGAGATTTTGAATTGAGGTAGTGACTAGTGTGGGTTATGGCAGAGGTTAGACGGTTTAGTGGAGTAAAATGTGAGGTGGGGTAGTGTGGGTATTTTATCACATTTTAAAATCTATTAGTAAAGTAAAAAAGTCTTGGAACTTTATTGTAATATGTCCACCAAATTGAAACCTTATTTTCATTATCTCGTTTAAAAATATTGTCATAAGCTATAGTACTCCTATTATGTAATAAAAACTTATCTCCCCTAATTTTATTTTTCTTAAAATTAAACATAAAAAACAGCGTCCAAAAAAAAAAAAAGTTAATCATAAAAAGCACAAAAAATAAAGAAAAACAAAACGAATTTGATTAATTGCACTCAATAGTCATCTCACAGCAGAGCAATCCACCTGAATAAGCTGTACAAAAAATGGATAAACCGCAGGAATCGCACCGCACGCGGTCGAGGGCAGCTCCGGAGTGGACGGTGGAAGAATCCCTAATTCTGGTGAACGAGATCAGCGCCGTCGAATCGGAGTGGGGACCCACACTCCCTTCGTTCCAGAAATGGCAGCAGATCGTCGAGAATTGCCACGCCCTCGATGTCACCAGGAACTTGAACCAGTGCAAGCGTAAGTGGGACGCGCTGCTCAGCGAGTATCGACGGGTTAAACACGGTGACGCGCCGGTGAATGCGTCGTTTCCTGTTGAGCTGTTTAAGGCCGTTGATGGCTGTGTTAGCACCGGAGGGAAAACGAACGCCGGCGGTGGGGAGGCGGAGGAGGAGGAAGAGGAAGTGGCTATAGAGACCGACCAAGATTCCGACCCGGAAGCGCACGGCGGTGTCACTGAGTTCTTCGAAACTGGTAATTGTTGTAATCCAGCTATGTTTGCTTTTAGTTTTTTTTTTTGTGAAGAATTGATATGCCTAATTTGAAATTTATGCTTATTTTCTGTTTAAGTTGAATAAATGAGCAATATAGAACATGGAAATCAGTATAGTACTGATAATTTGTTACTAGTAATAATTGATGAACTGCAGGAGATGGGATTTTGGAAACAACTCGATGTAAATGCATGGTTTTGATGCACTTTACACCGCTGTTCTTCGTATTAGTGCAGTGAAAAATCAAAATTTAAGTTGAATTCATGTTTATCTGCACATATACTGATAGATTCATCAGTGTAGCTATTATATGCTATTTCAAGTTAGTAGAGTGCATAGTTTAGGATTTGTTTTCTGCCTTCCATTGTCGTTTGAAGTAATCCAGCCAAATTTGTGATTTAATGGTTTGGGAAAATGGCTTTGTGGTCTTGTATAACTCTGTTGTGTAAGGGGAGATCGTCATTACTTCATATTCTAAAGCATATGTTCTTAACTTATGAATTTTAGTGAGCCTGAGTTTCACATTTCATGACGTGGCTACATATGAATTTGAAAAGTTTATAAAATCCTAGAACATGTTTGAATTCTTATTGGTAAGTTGTAGAATAGTTATACCAAATCTAATAGCCTCAATCATTTGGATTATGATATTTATTACTAGGAACACTAAATAATCGCTAATAGTGGCAAGTCTGTTTGAGCTATTTATTAGATAAGATATGCAGGGATGGATTTGTAGTAAGCAACTTGGTCATTATGCTTTAGAGTTGTGGTGTTTTATAGTGACATGGGTGTGTTTGCGTAAGCCCTTATTTGTCCAAACAACAAAATTGAGGTGAACTTCTTGATTTCAAGTCTATCCACTTTTTGTGCTATTGTACAACATTTGAATTTAGCATAGTAGATTAGGATGTCTTTCCCCCTTTCAATCCTTTTCAAGAATGTTGATGGTAAGTACTTTGCCTCCCTTTTTTTTTTTTTTTTTGGGTTGGGATGGGTGGGTTTGACTATTTGAGATATGTTTTCAGACGGTGGTGGTTTGGTGCTTCCGTAATATAATGGTTTGCAGCAGGATTACAAGAACTCAATTTTTGAAAGTACAAAGATCCAACTTAAATAAGTATGTAGCCTCATTCATTTAAAAACTTAGAAAAACCAAGTGGGCGTTTGGTTCAAATTCTGCAATGAAAATGGTAATGATAATCATCAGATAGAAAATAACAATGTGAATGATGGTTATATTCTTAGTGTATTGCTTTAATATGCCGTTGGTTGAGGAATAGTGAAATGATTGAGGATAAATGATTATAGGGAGAGCCCGTTAATCAAAATGGGGTAGTGTTTAACCTATTATAAGTCTCATTACCCCATTTGAAGTAAGATGAAGGTGAATTGATCATCTTATATTCTCATTAGCCATCATAATTACATTATATTCATTTTCATTATCATTCCATTGAAGAATTATGAATCAAGTGCCATTCGACTATGAATCTTGAATTATTTTAAGGTTTTTGGATCAACATCTAAATGCCTTTATGTTGCATAATTAGGTTCCAAGAAACAACGTCGTCGCAGGATGAAGCATAAAAGACGAAGACTTGAAACACGGAACCCTTGGGGATACTTCACAAGCACAAAGATAAAGCTCGAAGAGCCTGAAAAGGAGGAGAACACAAACACACCTGAGGAGAACAACAATACAGAAACAAACAAGCAATTAATGGCTGCAATGCTGCACGAAAATGCATTAAAGATCTACGCAATAGTGGAAGGTAATCTATCAGACGATGTAGGCTACAAGTTGGCAGATATGAAAAACGCTGAAGCTGTACAAACAGATTGTATTAGACGCCGAGGCGATGAGCTTATCGAATGCCTTGGGGAAATTGCGTCCACTCTTAACCAGCTTTGTGACTTAGCCCAGAAATGCAACTGATTAACTTTTAAGGTATCGTTTAAAAAACTTCTTGCATTTTGTAAATATTGTAGCTAGGGCTTCAGGTAGGGGCGATCAATTCGATTTTTGGTGTGTTTAATGTTTACAGCAAGCCGAATGGGAAATCGAAATCTGGAGTAACAGAACACATCCCAGCTGAATTAATGGAGTCGATTGATTCGGTTAATTCCATGAAAATAAAAAACTTGCATAACCTGTTTATTAGCAGCTACATTTTCATCATAAGCTACATGTATTAAATAACAGTTTTAATGTACATAAGACGTGTATTGAACGTATTTGGATCTCAGATCGAACGTCGTTTCTCATATATAGAAGATCTGTTCGGTGTAGGATTCAAGAACATGCAAGTTAGAGAGTATGTTAAACTGATCATACATAGCTCCAAAATAAAAATCAATAAAAACATAGTTAAATATAATTTGCAATTTGGTACATTTGATACATTTGATTGTTTTTGGGTTAATTTGCAATTCTCCCCAAATAGTGACACGCAGAATTGCTGAATTAAGTATCATATACATATGTAAACTAAACATCGCATTACTTTTATGGCCTTATGATGAACAATTTTTTAAGAGAGACTCTTGCGTGAGACGGTCTCAGTGTGAGACGGAACATAATTTGAGCATTGACGCTTTAACACTTTGGGAGAAACAGATGTTGATTTGTATAAATTGTATCACACCTCATACATGAGACCGTTTCATACGGATTTTTTTCATTTTTTAATATTAGATCAAACTCAAAAAGCTAATATACCCAAACAACTTTTTTTGTTTTAAATTTCTCTCTTGTTCAGGAGCAAAGGAGGATTTCACCAGATTAACCGAAAACAAAATCGACTATAATAAATGAAATAAAATAAAATAAAATAGAACATGAATTTTCAGTTCAAACATAATTTTCGATTTCTATATGATTCGGTCGATTAATCAAATCATGAACACTTTAATTTGCGGAAATATAAATAATTTACATAAAATAATAATTCAAATTAGCATATTCTATACTACTGAAATCATTATGTATCAAGAAAATAATTGAAAATATTTACAGAATACTGAGAATAGAGTCAACCGACAGCTAAGGCACTCAAACCATCACTCTTTACAAGAAAAATGAGACACAAAAAAACCAAACTTTGGAGGAAAAAAATAAAAATAAAAAAACAAAACAGAGCCGGCCACGAACAAGAACGACTACTTCTTTTGGCCGACTTGTGAATCCCATCATCATATATTCACAAAATCTTTGTAATAATCTTCAACCACATTACAATCATTAATTTCTTCATCATTCATTACAAACATTCTTCATTTACATCTCTCTGCCGAAAAAACCTCAACCAAAATTCATGCAACAACATTAATAATGGCCAAGTTTTTTCATGGTGTTCATCTTGCTTTATGCATCATCTTCTATCCCTGCAGCATCATCGGACGAGGCGGCGTACGCCAAGTCCCTCCTCAAGTTCAAACAATCCTTGACAAACGCCAACGAGTTGGATGCAACTCTCCCGAATGTGAGCTTGTGCGTAGGCAAAAAGTCTAACTGGACCGGCGTGCTATGCAAGAGAGGCGTTTTCCAAGGTTTGCATCTCGATAACATGAGCCTAGGTGGCAAAATCGACTTTGATTCGCTTGCAGAGTTGCCGTTGTTCAGTATAAGCGTTCGGAATAACACGTTTTCGGGTCCGGAGATTGTTTTTGGGGTTTAATGGTTTTAGTGGTGAGATTTCTGAGGATGCCTTTTCTGGGATGAAATCTTTGTGGCAAGTTGATTTGGGTAATAATTTGTTTGGTGGAGAGATTCCTGTGTCTTAGGTGAGGGTGCCAAAGCTGTCGATTTTGGATCTTCAGGATAATCGGTTCGAAGGGTGAGTTTTGGCAGGCGGGTTTGAAGGTGAATTTCTCTAACAATAGGCTTCAAGGAGGAACCACAATGCAAGCTCTTTTCTGGGTATGTTTTTATTTTTCCTGATCATAACTCTTTGATTCTTGAATTTTTTGGTGTTCTTAAGTTTTTTTCAGAGTTTTTTTTAGTGAGATTTTCTTGATTTTGTTAACTTTTTGTGATGATCTTCATGATACTGTTTTCTTGATCATAATTTGTGTTTTAACAAGCATCATCTGTCACATAAAATCAAAATTGCAAAATTGGTCACGCATCTATTGGATCTTGACGATTTCTGTCTGATCATATGAATTGATTTTCACGGTT
The DNA here is from genome assembly GCA_037126765.1 of Stenogyne calaminthoides. Taxonomy (NCBI): domain Eukaryota; kingdom Viridiplantae; phylum Streptophyta; class Magnoliopsida; order Lamiales; family Lamiaceae; genus Stenogyne; species Stenogyne calaminthoides. Next base: position 52,069,799 of record JBBCBC010000001.1, read on the forward strand.
AAGTCCATAACTTTTAAAATATCGCAAATTTAGCCCTATATTGCTGAATTAATGCACGTGAGCGATACGTACAATTAAAATCCAGCGACTTTATCAAAATAAGACTAAAATTACGGTATTTTAAAAGTTATGAAACTTAATTTGTACGGGATTGAAATCTCCAAACCCAATATTAGACAAAACTTGCAATTTTCTCATTAAAATCAAGAAATCCACATCTATTTAATCATATTAATTTCCTAAATATTAAATTGTCTTGATTAATTATTTTCTACAAATTGAGATGTTGCAATGAAATGGGAGGCACGTTGTTCACAATTAGCTAGCTAAGGCCTAATAATGCAATGGGACATGATCTCTAATCATGTATATCAATATATTAATAAAAAAATACATCATCTGATTCTGCAAATGATATATTATGATCAAGAAACGTGTTTCATGTTTGCAGGAAACGCCAACTTATGTAATGCGCCTCTAGCTCCATGCAAAAAGCAGCATTCGATGAAGAAAATCGCCTTCATCTTGGCTGCAATCATCGGCGTTTCATTGGCGCTGTTTATAATCGTATTCATGGTGTGTCGTAGGCGATCACAGCCCCTTCGGTACGAGAAATCAGTGGAGCATTCTCAGACAATCAAAGAGGCAAACGATGTAACCACTAATTACAAGAACAGTGAGCATGGAAAGATTCAATTCGTGAAAAACGACAGGGAGAGGTTCGAGTTGGAAGATCTTCTGAAAGCTTCTGCTGAGGTGCTGGGAAGTGGGAGCTTCGGGTTATCTTACAAAGCGGTGTTGCTGACGGGGAAGCCTTATGTCGTGAGGCGGTTCAGGCAGATGAATAACGCCGGGAGGGACGAATTTTACGAGCATATGAGGAGGCTTGGGAGGCTGTCTCACAGGAATTTGCTGCCTCTTGTGGGATTCTATTATAGGAAAGAAGAGAAGCTTTTGGTCACTGATTTTGTTGAAAATGGCAGCTTGGCAAGTCACCTACATGGTAAGTTTAACTTGATTAATTTCAGTTATGGAACATATGTGTGTCGGCACGGATCCTCTGTTCCATTTTAGTGTTTCATCTCGTGTTTCGCTGTTTTTAATATATGACCTGTGTAATAAATGATGTCACAAATCATCAGCCACATGGCGTGTATTAAATTAATAAAACACGAGATGAAACATTAAATTGAGTAGGACTTTTGTTCTTTCCGAAACTCAAAATTTTGTTACTCAAATTTAAAACACACGTAAAATCCTCATTTTTCATCCGATTCGATCCAAACAAGCCTCAAGTGATCCCAAATTTCAAAACCACTTTGCAAAATCACCCTTCCATTCAAAACACTCATAGAACTATTTCAAGAAAACACACATGATCATCTGAAACAAATTGGAATCACAATATCCCCACAGGTAAAAAAACAGGCAACCAACAAGGCCTGGACTGGCCAACGCGTCTAAAGATCATAAAAGGCGTAGTGAGAGGCCTCTCCCATCTCTACTAAGAACTCCCGTCCCTCGCCCTGCCTCATGGCCACCTCAAATCGTCGAACGTCCTCCTCCCCGACTACGCCCTCTCCCCCGTCATCAACAAGGACCACGCCCAACAATTCATGGTGGCCTACAAGTCCCCCGAGTCCATGCAAAACGACAGAGTCAGCCGGAAAACAGACGTCTGGAGCCTCGGGATTCTGATCCTGGAGCTCCTGACGGGCCGTTTTCCGGCTAACTACCTAAAAAAGGGGCGAGGGCCTAGCTCGGACCTCGCCACGTGGGTTAACTCGGTGGTGAGGGAAGAGTGGACGGGGGAGGTTTTCGATAAGGAGATGAAGAGTAGGAATGGGGAAGGGGAGATGTTGAGGCTTTTGATGATTGGGATGTGTTGTTGTGAGTGGGATGTTGAAAAAAGATGGGGGTTGGATGAGGCAAGAGAGAGGATTGAGGATTTGAAGGAAAAAGATGGGAATGAGGATTATTCTTCTTATACAAGTGAAGGGGATATGTATTCTTCAATGGCTTTGACTGATGAAGATTTCTCTTTCTCTAAAGCTTCTTGATGGATTAATGATCATGCCATGACTGCACTTTAATTATTGATTAATTTCTTCACATGTTGTTGTTTTGGTTTCTGCTTAATTGTAGCAAGAATTATTAGGGGTTTTAATTATGTATTCTTTACTTGACTTCAAGATTTGTATACATTGGTTTTTGTTTAATTTTTTATTTTGATTATGCAAAGTGTTTGTTTTGGGCTTAGGTGAGTTTGAGCAATTAACCATGTTTTTGAAATTATTAGAGTTAAAAATTTGGACTACAGTAATAAAAATGTATGTATGTTTGTACATTGTGATTTTGCTAAGATGATGTATAAATACAAAAACAAATAATAATACACGATACAAATGTGCAATAAATATATACTCCATATATTAAAGCCTAAATAATTAAAAATGGAGTAGGTACAGTCTCACAAGACGGAGCGTAAATTATGTATAGCGTTTTAACATTTTAAAAGAGATAAGTGTTAATTTGTGTTAGGTGAGACGGTTTCACACAAGTTTTTTTTGGTTAAAAACGAATACTATCTCCATTCCGGAAGATTTTGCGCCACGTTTATAAGCACAAGGATTAAGAAAAAATGTATAATGAGTGGAGTGTTGGAGGATAATTTTGTAAAATTTCATGTATAAAGTAAATAAAATAGTTTGATTGAGTGTATGAGTGAGTCTCAAAACAATAAAATTTTGTTTAAATATGTGAATATTGTGAGTATGAAGTTTAGTAAGAAGTTTCATTTTTTGAATGTGTAAAGTGTCGTGGGACGTCTCAATTAGAAAAGTGTGCAAAGTTTTCTGAGGGGACGAGAGTAGTTTTTTTTGTACCACAAATTGGGGAAGTAGTGTGTGGCAATTTTGTGATAAAATAATATTTGTAGGGCAAATATTGGACCACAAAAGCAGTGGTTGTTGATGAATGGATATAGAGAGTGTGGCTTGAAAATGGAGAAAACTCAGTTCCTGCAAACATGGGTTCAACTAATTTTTTGAATCCCAATTTTATTTGTAATCAATCAATATCGCAATGCAACTCATCTAAGCTGGTTTATGTAAGACCTTTGAATTGCATACCACTTCAGCAACAGGTGCACTTTTTCTCTATTTGATGATTACAGTTTTGCTTTATATCAGTGACACAATATTAAATATTTTGCAATTGTCTTATGTTTGATTTCATCAATATATTCACATTAATTTTTTAAGATTGTTAAAATACAGTTTCAAATAAGAAGTGGATTGTGTCTATTTTCTTAAACATCAATTTTCTTAGTAAATTATGAAGGATTAAAGAGATTCAAGAAAATTTCTTTACATTAATTCTTTTTTTTCCTGTAATGTATATGATCATGCTCATATAAGTGTTTTTATTGTAATTTAGAACTTAATTTTGCATTTTATTGTTTTTAACCTGCATTAATTAATGCTAATAAATTAATATTATTTTAATAGAATGATTAATTTTACTTTTAAAAAAAAACTTAAGTTTCACCGTAAATCTGATGCATACAAATTTTCGTCTCGTTTAATATATGAATGAATTTGACTGTATTATTTATTTATTAAATTTTTAAACATAACAGAAATTAAAAATCTTTTATGCAAAATGAATTAATTATGTAGATTGGGCCGAAGTTACTATAAAACCCAATCATAGAATTATTCTTGGGCTTTCATAATTGACATTAACAAACTGATTGGGCTGAGCTTCTTCGTTTGCAATCAGACGGTTTGGACAAGTAATCAAATGGTCCTTGTTTTTCTTTTGTCGGTAAAGATGAAATTTAATTGGTGGAATAAGGAGTACCTCGATCCAAATGTTAAAAATATTTATAATATACAGTACATTACAAGTTCAAAATCAACCTAGGTGTAGCAAACAAATCTACAAGAGAAAAAACACATATGGATCCTTGTATTTCGATTAATTATGAAATGAAATTTGAATGTTTATTAGAACATAATACCATATGTATTATAGTCATAATTAGAACATTAATAACATGATAAAAACTCACATGAGACAGTCTCATGCATGAGACGGGGTACAATCAAGTACAAATTACACCCACCCCTCCCAAAGTGTTAAAGCGTCAATGTCCAACTTATGTCCCGTCTCACCGTGAGACGGTATCATACAAGTGTGTCTCTAATAACATAATACCATCTATATATTAATAGTAATAATAAATATTTATTCTAGTTTACAATAAAGTAGAATTGTTTATTATACCCTCAATGTACTTTATCACTTCAAATACTAATAAACAACTCTATATTAATCGTGCGAAAGAGTTTGGGACCGGGGAGTAACGTCCTTGATAGCCAGGTTAATAGTCAACATTAAAATTTTAAAATTGATGTAGAAATACAGGTGATTGTGAAAGTTAACTATCCATGTGATCACAGGATTCACAGCACTAGTATATCATATTAAGCCAAAATTTATAACGCCATGCATGAATAAAAATATTCAAACCTACTGCATATATAAGAAGTAAAATCTTATGATGTTGTGTTTTCAATTATATCTCTTTTCTTTCACCTTAAAATGTATGGTTGGCTAACATGTTTTTTGAAAACCTAAAGTTTTTGATGAAAATGTAACCAAATTTGGGACCAGTTACGTTCATGATTGCTACTAAAGAATAAAATATGATTGTATATTCTATATTGCTAAGTAAGAATTAATTAGAAAAGAATCGGTATATTCCTGCCTGATCACCCACATATAATTAAGTAATGTCACTAAGCTATTAATAATATTAATGATAGTTTTTGTGGTTGTGGTTGTGGTTGTGGTTGTATTTAGACGTATTTTGGACTTCAAGATTATAAGTATATAGTAATATTTTTTATTTACACCAGGTGAACCGTGTAATTCAAGTGTATTTTTGAAATGTGCAATTTATTTTCATTTTCTCAAATATTTTTAATTGTACAATATAAATCTAGATATCATCTACATTTCTACTTAATTACTAAACAAATGTACCATCAAAAGACTTTTATTTATTTTTCTGATTCCAAGATTTTCAATATCTGAGTTTTTTCGGGAAAATTATTAATAGGTACAATTTTTTTGTGCCAATTAATTACTAATAGATACAAACGAGATTGTATATATAGTCAAAGTTGCACTAGAAAATGTAAATATACATATATATATTTACAGACATTTCATACATATTAGTAAATTAAATTATAATTCTGAAATGCATCTATCAGCAAGTCTCTTAATTTTCTCAGCACACAATCAAACAATTCTTCATTAAAAAAAAAGCAATCTTAATTGTAAAAAATGAGAAATTAATGGGCATGAGATCAGCAGAGTTTAGTGGTAGTTACCTAATGGAAACCAACATAATAAGTTTTTTGGGTGTAACAAACAAATTTAAACACACGTGTACTGCACTAGTTATATATGTTGTGAGAAGTGATGGAAACCCTAAATTAATTAAATTGAGGCCTAAATTAGGTCAAATTAATACACATGCAAATTAAATGAAACAGGAAATTAATTAAATTAATCACTTAAGCATTATTAAATTTATTAAATAATCACATGTTGCTATAACTATATATCAATGGATTTCTCTGAGACAAATCAACACTCATGAGATCGTCACCGTATGACTAAAAGAATTGGTCTGAAAAGTATTATATCATTTTTGCTTTAGAATACTTGCTGTTTTCAAAATTAAATATAGTATTACCTGCATTGTGAGAGATCATATTCTGTCTTAAAAATTATATCAAATCATAATCATGGGGAGGATTTAGAAGGATTTGATATAAAATAAAAAGAGTATTTTGTACTCCCTCCGTTCCAATCTTACCTGCAATCTTTTCATTTTAGGCGTCTCAATCTTAACTGTATATTTTCTTAAGTGGAAATACATACTTTATTAATTTATCACTCTATCACATAAAATACTAGTAATAAACAACTCTTTCTACCCCCAACACTTTATCACGTAAATACTAATAAACAATTCTTTCTTAAACTCTGAGCACACAATAACCCACCGGTTAAAATTGAAACGGAGGGAGTATATATTTGAGAGTGTGGATTTTGTAGGATTTGATAAAGTATAATTTTGAAAAAGTAAATGACAGAAAGAATATTATATGGTAAAAAGTATTGTAGAAATGATTGAATGATTGTGTAATGATGTATTATATATATATATATATATATATATATATATATATATAATTAAATTATACGAGAATTTTCTAATTTTTTATGGTAAAAAGGAGAGAAAGTAATGAGTTGTATATATAATAATAATTAAAAAGTGTGTGATAGATGATTGATAGTGTATTGAAAATTGTATTTGAAAAAGATAAGATGGGTGTATTATAGGTATTATAAAGTAGAATTTTGGAGGATTTAAAATCATGAGTATGTCTAGTGTGAAAATTTTCATGTATGAAAATCTATAAAATTGTCCTAAATCAATCATCTACACCCTAAACACTAAATAATGAACCCTAAATTATGACCTATTCGGGCCGAGTGAACCATGAATCACTTGGGCCGAGTGAACCATGAACCACTCAATTTTGTCTTACCTTCACCAATTACAGAATTTTGTTGTAAATTAAAGTTTTTTCATATATGAAAATTTTCATGCTAGACTTTGTCTAAAAGCATGTACCGAAATTCTGATAAATAAATGGGGATTTGGAATTTAAAATTTCAAAAGTCACTTCTCAAACCATAAACAAACAAGCAAGGCCTTAGGTGTAATATGTATGCCGTAATTAAATATGTTTTAATTTATAATGCATATTGCAATATCTAATTAAATTAAATAGAAAATAATATTAAGAAGTATGGACCCACCAAAACCTAATTAGCTAGCGTCTCCAACTCGTAAAGTTTGTTGACTGTTGGATTGGTCCATGAGCCATGAAAAAAACATGACACTAATATTATTGCAGTGTTTGCCTGAATTCTCCTACTATTAAACTAATAAATTATATATACGAGAATTTTCTATTTTTTTTTAAAAGTGAAATTAAATCTGCGATCAACAGAATCATTATTATAAATTAAAAAGCCAAGCACACCAGAATTCCCACATGACTGATGTCTAATTTAATTATCAATTGCTCACGGATATCGGAAGCTTATACTTTTATTTGCAATTTCTTTTTTCCAAGAAAATCCTTTTCATTGTTATCATTCTTTAATTTATTATATCAAAAAATAATTATATGTACATAGTGTTATCATATATATTATCTGTGCGTATAAGATAAACTAATTACAATATCGCAACTTCGTCACTCTAAATCATAATGATTATAATATATTTTTTTGAAAAAAACCTTTAGATCAAATTAAAAAAAAAAAAAAAGGTGGGAGAGAGGCACATGCACGTATAAATAGAGATATTATAGTGACCATAATATTACCAACACACAAATTAAAATAGAGTGTGTGTGAGAGAGAGAAATAGAGAGATGGAATGGAGGAAATGGTATGTTGATATGATTTTAGTACCATTGGGATTTATGATAAGCGTAGGATATCATGTTTGGTTATGGCATACTGTGAGAACACGCCCCTTATATACTGTCATCGGAATTAATTCTCGTGCCAGGCGATTTTGGGTCTCTTCCATCATCAAGGTAATTATATTATGACTTAATTTCATCTTCCCAATTCATATGTAGTATGAAATAAGAAATTCATGTTAATGATTTTTCAAATTCATATACGAGTATTATAATTTCTGTGTGTTTCTAATATTTTCTTATATTAGAAAATATTATTTTCTTACAAGAAAATAATCTCATCCATGCCTGCTTGAATACTGAAATATCAAATATTATGTCGCATTTATGGGATAAAAGCATTTTTCGTCCAACAACTTTCTGCTTTTTCGCAAATGGTTCCAAAATTGTTAAAAAATTCAATTTAGTCATGTAATTTTTTATATTGCTCCATTTTCGTCCTATTTTCGTTGGAAATTCAAAGAACTCGCCGGAATTTGTCACGTGCTCATTAAATTTAGGGGAATCCGACCAAATTCGATCGTGAATTTTTATGACATATGCATATATATATAATTTAATTCCACACAAACAATCAAATTTCCATTGGATTTCCCATATCTAATGAGTACATGACAAAAACGATAGCGTTTTTAAGTTCCGATAAAATTTCGAACAATGTCAAAAGTTACGAAATTAAATTAAATTTTTAAATAATATTGGGGACCGTTTTGCAAAACGATAGAAAGTTATGGGACGAAAAATACTTTTATTCCTCGCATTTATTAAGTGACATCAGCTTAACATGTAATTTATGGAATATTAAACATCAATTTTAAACATAACATGACACCAATAAAAATAGGGAACAAAGCCTATTAATTAATCCATGTCAATATAGAATTGGTAATAAGTAATATATATACTCTTCAGTTATCACGACTAATACCTTTAATAATATAAATCATAACTTTTAATCAATTCCACAAATTTCATATGTAAAATTTATTCACCTTAGACAAAGATACTTTGTCTGCTATGGTGCAGGAGAATGAGAAAAAGAACATCCTAGCCGTCCAAACCCTCCGGAACATGATCATGGGGTCCACACTGATGGCCACCACCTCCGTCCTTCTCTGCACCGCCCTGGCCGCCGTGATCAGCAGCACCTACAGCGTGAAGAAGCCCCTAAACGACGCCGTCTACGGCGCCCACGGCGAGTACATGGTGGCCCTCAAATACGTCACCCTCCTTGTCCTCTTCCTCTTCTCCTTCATCTGCTACTCCCTCTCCGTCAGGTTCACCAACCAGGTCAACTTCCTCATCAACTGCACCGCCGCCGACGAATCCCCCGCCGGCGCCGCCGTCACGGCGGACTACGTGGCGGAGCTCCTCGAGCGGGGTGTGCTGCTATGCACGGCGGGGAACAGGCTGTTCTACACCGCGATACCGATGCTGCTGTGGATATTCGGGCCCGTTTTGGTTTTTCTGTGCTCCGCCACCATGGTGCCGCTGCTATACAATCTCGACGTCGTTTTCACGGCGGCGGAGAGGGAGAATGGGACTAGTGTTCATAAGACACTTGATATTCAGCATTGAGTGTTTTTTAATTTATGAAATTGTTTTTAAGGGTGGTTTGGTAATTTAATTTCCCTCGTTGTTATAAAGATAGTTTAGATTTTTTATTTATTTTCGGTTTGTCATGAATTATGTGTTGAGATTTCCTAGCACGTAAAGACATTAAACATGCGCAGCGAATAAACAGATTCACCAACAACGAATAACAATTGCATAATTGAAATAACGAAATACGTATAAAGGAATTCTTACAGTGCACAGATTTATGGTATCCACGTAATCCTCGTTCACAAATTTGCACAGATCTGTCAACGTTGAATCTCCATATGAACTTGCTAGAAAAAATTTATACTAGAGATTTTATGGAGAAAATAGTTTCTTGTGTATTTTCTGGATCCCAAGACTCATATATATAGGTGTGGTTTTACTTAAAACCTAAGCAATTTTTCAATAAGAAATAAAAGCCAAAATTCATCTTGAATTAAATTTCATATATTTGTTACCTTGTATATATTTTCCTACAATCATATTTCTTATATTATTTTGGGATTTCTATTTAATAAAATCCAATTTAATTAAATAATAATAATAATTCCATATAATTATTATTATATTTCTCCATAAATTAAATATTAAAATCCAATATAATATTTAATCAACCAACTATAATTTATAAACAAGAGTTACTTGTTGTGTGACCCATAGATCCTCATATATCGAAAGTTAGTCAAAATTAATCTGGCCTTAATTGAATTCTGACAATAAATCGATGGGCCTCAATATATGGCGACGTTGGAAAATTGCAACAACCTCAGAACATGTGGGCTATTGTGAAAATATCCTTTTATTCATGAATATCCGATTCGATTTAGAACAAGATGAAATTATTTATTCAAATAATTTAATCATATTATCTCATTTCACTAATTAATCACGATGTCACATTTGGACACCATTACAAATATGACTTGCATTGACCAATGACTAACGATCCAATTAGAATGAGAGAAGAAAGTATTCTCTAAAATCTACTTTGAGGAATGAATCATTTTCTTGGCTCAACTACCACGCATTACGCACTTCGTGATGAGTAACTCAATCCATGTCATATCTACCCAAGAAGAGTGCAAGTGTTCGGTCATGGTCAAAGTTCACCATTCTCGCATTATATCGTATGTATTGACCTCAAGTTAGAGGAATATCACATCGCTTCCTACTAACCGAGACACCAGTAGACAATCAAGTAGAATTACATCAAACGGTTTTTCGGATGGGTATACCAATACCCTCTAAGGTATTTGTGCATTCATTATGAGATACCACTACTAATGATTTAAAACTTGGATAGCTCCACTGACAACTCTTTTTTCAAACATCTCTCCAAAATATCCTCGGAGAATGGTTTTTATTAAAAAAAAATGGGTTAAAAACCGGCCCAAGAATCAAAAATTAGACAATGTTCATAACCTCCAGGTAAGTTTAATTAACCGCTGGAACTGATGTCTCCTACCTACAAGAGTTAATTATGCATGTTTATCAACAGTTCCATGGAATGCTAATATATATTCATAACATCAAGCAAGTAAAAATTCTAATGACATTTGTGAGCAATTGTTTTATATTTTAGTTTTTTTTTTTTTGGGTGGAATTACAACAAAATACTTGTTGTATTTTTTGTTTTATTTTTTTGTTTTTGTAAATTCTTTTTAGGTATAGTTCAAATATTTTATTCTTTAAATTCTCGTGTTATTTCTTTTTAATATTCGTCTTATATAATGAGATTAACACAAACTCTTATGTAAAACTTGTTCATAATATTAAATTCATACTATTACACTTATGAACTTGTATCACTATTCTTATAAATTAATACCTATAATATTTAATATTTAATATTCTTATAAATTAATTCAATTTTGTCTAAGTATTACTTATTTATATAGAAAAGTATTACTTGTTTAAATAGAAGTATTACTTGTTTAGATAGAAAGGTATAACTTGTTTAAAGAAAAGTATTGTTTGTTTAGATGAAAAAGTATTACTTGTTTAAAGAAAAATATTACTTATTTAGATAGAAAAGTATTACTTGTTTAAATAGAAAAGTATTACTTGTTTATATAGAAAGGTATAACTTGTTTAAAGAAAAGTATTACTTGTTTATATAGAAAGGTATAACTTGTTTAAAGAAAAGTATTACTTGTTTAGATGAAAAAGTATTACTTTTTTAAAGAATAATATTACTTGTTTAGATAGAAAAATATTACTTATTTAGAAGGAAAAGTATTACAAGTTTAAAAGAAAGGTAGTACTTTTTAAAAAAAACAAGTACAAAATATAATTTTAATATAATTTAATTTAAATTTATATAAAAAATTATTATATAAAAATGTGATTGAATTAATAAATAAGATAATTGAAATAAAGAATTTAAAAAAAAAATTGTAAGAAAAAACAATTTTTAGAACATATAGAATTAATTTCATTAAGAACGCAAGAAGAAAAGTGTCATTCCAAGCGGAATTGATCCTCAGGTAGCCTAAGGTCCGTGTTCTGTCCCCCCATGAGCGAATAATTGCCTCAATTAATTGGGTGGCTTATATAAGAGATTTCTTGGCCCAACCGCTGTGCAAAGCCAAATCTGTACTAGTGTTCCTAGTATCTCGTAGTAAGTGAGAACTACTACACCCTCTAAGGGTATGATGCAGATCGCACATCAATCTCAATTGCATCATCAATATTCCATTCTTGATGATCCTCGATTGGTTCTAATTGAGAACCATGTATAAGTCATCTGAGATCTCACATCCACAATGACAACATTGGTTCAAGGGAACACATACATGAATAAATACAAACAATCAAACATTAATATTCAAACAAATGTAACGTCATACATTAATATTAAGTAAACAATAATATTAAATCAACTGAATATTATCAAGTATTATGTCATTTATATTTATTGTCTCTAGGACACTAATACTAACATTATGGTCATTAATTTCTATATTAAGAGTATAATTTTTTTTTAAAGATGCACTTGTTTTGTTCGATTCTCTTGTTCCACTTTTCGATATGATCCTGGGTATGACGTGGCTCGTTGGATATTTTTTATTATTTTTTGAATATTTTTTATTATTTTACGTGTCATCTATCTACATTATGAAATATAAAGTAGAACACCAATTATGAAATAGGTGATCTCGTCCCGCGCCCTTGTTTATTTATTGTATATGGAGATTAATCGTGTTTGTCATTTATAATGAAGTCAATATGGTGCGAGTCTGTGGGAGAAGAAGCATTTCGGATCATTTTCACGGCCAATTGCAATTTTCATTTGTGCATTATGCATATATTTTTACATAAAATAGATAACCATGAGATTGAGATCACTTGTACATTCTTTTCATAAAAATCTTTATATATTCCCCATATCTTGCATGGTTACAGAAATTACATGGTAAAGTTTTGTAAAGAGAGTCTGAGAGAACACCAAAAATACTTGTGGGGTTAAAAACGAGCTAGCAAAGATCGTTTGTTAGATCACGCTTCAAGGGTGACCCTTCTCTTCTCTTGCTTAATTAATTTATCCGATTTAATACACATAATAATTTAAATCCTTTAAAGGGCTATTTGAATTGTAGAAAATTGATTTTACAATTTGAATTTATCCTTGTTATTCAACAAAAATTGTAATAAGCTATATTGACCGACATTTGACCAACTAATACCTTTAGTTGGTCCAACTAATACCTTTTACACTCAGTTGTACCTATTGTATAAATAGAACAAATTAGGGTTATTTTTCATTCATCAAGTTGTACAGATTATCTCTCTACACTTTGTAAACACTTTCTCTCAATAAGATTTGTCTTTCTCCTTAGATTCAAGATATGTTGAATCATCTTTCTCTACATGGTATCAGTTGTTCAAGGTTCTTGAACGATTATCGATCTTGATTGTTTTTACGTCTTCCGCTTTCCTTTTTTGCGTCTATCGCGATTTTTTTTTAGGGTTTTCTCGATCTGTTTTGCGTTTATCGCGATTTCTAGGGTTTCTTCGCATCTTGTTGCGGAAATCTTTCGTTTCCTTGTGAATCTTTTGAGTTTCCGTTCTGATTTCGTATTTTTGTTCACTATGACTACGAATCATACGGTGACTCCTACGGTGATCGATCTGACATCGTTGAATCCCCTTCTGAATCCTCTGTCTCCTTTAGCGCTACATCCAAATGATAATCCTGCTATTGCTATAGTTTTAGATCCGTTGACAGGATCTAACCCGTTTCTTGAGCCACGCTTGTGAAGCGTCTTGTTGAGTGTCAAGAACAAATTACCGCTGATTAATGGTTCACTCTCCCCTCCTGTTGAAGCTGATGATAGTGTGATCTACACGGCGAGGGTGAGGGCGAATGACTTGGTTCTTACTTGGATCCTAAATTCTATCCATGTGGACATCAAATAGACGCTTGATTATTTCACATCTGCGAAAGAGGTATGGGACGAGCTACATGCGAGGTATGCTCAATATGACCTAACTCGTGTCTTTCACCTGGAAAAGACCTTGAGTACTCTTTCTAAAGGTTCACAGTCTATGGTGACTTATTACAATCATTTTAAATCTGTTTGGGATGAATACTTGAGTCATCGTCCTGTTCTGAAGTGTGGATGTGGTGCTATGGCTCTATGTACTTGTGATTTACCTCAGAAATTGAGTAGTACACAGGAGAAGGATGCTGCTATGAAATTTCTACTTGGTCTTGATGATTTATGTTGTTATTCGTAGTCAATTGCTTTTACAGGCTCCTTTTCCCCCTTTGTCCAAGATATATTCTCTGTTGCTTCAGGAGGAGTCTCAGAGAGGTTTAACCAAGTCTGACTCTATACTACCTGATTCAGTTGCTATGTTGGCAAAGAATGCCAAGTTTTATAAAGATAAAAAGAAGCAATTGAAATTCTCTCATTGTCAGGGTCCTGGACATACTGTTGACAGGTGTTTCCAACTCATTGGGTATCCTCCTGGTTGGAGAGGCCCCAAGGGTCCAACTAAACCTGATTCTAATGTTGTTAATGTCATTATGTTGTCTCCTGTTAAAAACACTACTTATGCTACTAACCCTTTCTTTAATCAAGAGATGTTTGAGCAGTTTCTCAGTTTTGCCAAACTGCAAAAGGGTGGTGAGCTTCCACACTCTGTAGCTGGTGCATTTGCTCAACCACATGATCATCTCTCTGATCCTGCTTCAGGTTTGCAATCACATTACTGTTCTAATACTGTCTCTACTGACATTTCAACTTGGATTGTTGATACTGGTGCAACTGATCATATGGTCCATGACATATCTTTATTTACTTCACCACCACAACCTTCCAATATAAAAATCAAATTACCAAACAATGCCATGGCTAATGCAACACTATCTAGTGATATCAGATTAAATGATGATTTAACCTTACATAATGTGTTGTTTGTTCCTGATTTTATGTTTAACTTGTTATCCATTTCTCAACTAACCAAAACTACTAATTGTTCTGTTAGTTTTCTGGACTCACATTGTCTTTTCTAGGATCTTGCAACCAAGAAAGTGATTGGTTTTGCTGAGCAGCAAGGAAGACTTTATTTTCTGAAAGCTTCCAAACCTGTAATTCATTCCATAAACTGTTCTTCTAGTACTTTCAATGTGAACATTACTACTTGGCATACTAGACTAGGACACATTTCTGCAAAGAATCTTTCTAAAATAAAGGAATTGCATATCAAGGATGGTCCCCTGCCATCTGTTTGTGAAATATGCCCTTTGGCAAAACAAAAGAAATCCTCATTCCCTGTTAGTCATTCTGTTAGCAATGCATGTTTTGACCTTATTCATTGTGATGTTTGGGGACCTTTTTCTGTCATTTCACATGAAGGGTATAGATATTTTTTGACTATTGTGGATGATTATAGTAGATGCACTTGGATTTACTTGTTAAAGTCAAAAGATGCTGTCAAAATGTCTTTGGAAAACTTTTCAAACATGGTTAACACTCAGTTCAATACCAAAATAAAAGTTTTAAGAAGTGATAATGGTACTGAGTTCTTGTTAACTGAGTTTTATCACAAGTTTGGTATTTTACACCAAACATCATGTGTTGAAACTCCACAACAAAATGGCCTAGTTGAAAGGAAGCATCAACATTTATTACAAGTTGCTAGGTCTCTTCTTTTCCAATCTTGTCTTCCTCTAAAATTCTGGAGTTATTGTGTCCTTACAGCAACTCACCTTATAAATAGAATTCCATCTGCTGTAATTCAAAATAAAACCCCTTTTGAAATGTTACAAAACAAACTTCCTGAATACAATCATTTGAGAAACTTTGGATGTCTATGTTTTGCAAATACTCTAGTTTCTCATAGACAAAAATTTGATCCTAGGGCAATGAAATGTGTGCTTCTTGGTTACCCCCTTGGTACCAAAGGGTACAGATTACTAAATCTTTCAACAGAAAAAGTTTTCAACTCCAGAAATGTCAAATTTTTTGAAAACATTTTTCATTTTTCTGACAAGAAGGCTACAATCAAATTCATTAATGATTTAACTACTCAATTGCATATTGTTCCTACCCATGATGATGGTTACTTATTTGATCCTGCAATACCATATATGCATGATATCTCTTTGCATGATTCTTCTCCTATTTCTGATCACTCCATACCTATTTCTGATAATAATGTCAATCTTGTGGATAACTCTAACATTGACATTGAACAAATTCCACAAAATGAGCTTGTACATCAGAATGATGAACAAGAGTTAAGAAGATCTTCTATATCAAAAGTCTTACCTGCATATCTGAGTGTTTACAAAACCAATCTCCCTGATTCTCTAAACCATACTTCTGCAAACATCACTGTCAAATACCCTATCTCTGATTACTTGTCCAACAAACAACTTTCCAATACTTATGCTCATTTCATTGGTAACATTACTCAAATTCCTGAGCCCAAAACTTATAAACAAGCTTGTACTGGTCCCAATTGGCAACAAGCAATGAAATCTGAGATTGATGCACTGGAAAGGACAAACACTTGGAACCTAGTTCCTTTACCACCTGATAAGCACTGTATTGGGTGCAAATGGGTATTCAGGGTTAAATATAAACCTGATGGAATTGTTGACAGATACAAGGCAAGATTGGTGGCCAAGGGATACACACAGGAAGACGGAGTTGATTACTTTGACACCTTCTCCCATGTGGCAAAAATAACCACTGTAAGAATTCTTTTATCTGTTACTATTGGTAAAAACTTGTTCATACATCAATGTGATGTCAATAATGCTTTTTTACATGGTGATTTGTCTGAAGAAGTTTACATGACCCCACCCCCTGGATATTGTGATCCTTTTGATTCAAGGGTTTGCAAACTTATAAAGAGTTTATATGGTCTTAAACAAGCTTCTAAACAATGGTTCACTAAGCTTTGTGAAACTTTGTTAATTTTTGGTTACATACAGTCACATGCTGATAATTCTCTATTCACTAAGACCACTGGCACATCTTTCACTGCTCTTCTTTGCTATGTTGATGATATTATAATCTGTGGTGATAGCATGGCTGAGATTACTGCTGTAAAATCTTTTTTACATGAGAAATTTACAATAAAGGATCTTGGTAATCTCAAATACATACTTGGCATTGAGGTTGCTAGAACCAAAACAGGTCTGCAGATGTGCCAAAGAAAATATGCTTTAGATTTACTAAATGAATCTGGTTACTTGGGTAGTAGGCCATGTACTACTCCAATGGACTCCAAACAATCCTTTACCACTGGTGATTCTCCTCTTTTAGAGGATTCTTCTATGTTGAAAGTTGGTTGGTAAACTCTTATATCTCACCATTACCAGACCTGATGTCTCTTATGCCATACAAACTCTTACTCAATATATGAGTAAACCTACTACAGCTCATCTAGCTGCAGCTCACAGACTACTCAGGTATATAAAATCCACTCCAGGTCAAGGAATTTTTTACTCCACTAACAACTCTTTTAAAGTGCAGGCCTTTACTGATGCTGATTGGGCAAGGTTCACTGAAAGCAGAAGAAGCATCACTGGTTATGCTGTATACTTAGGCAATTCTCTTGTTTCCTGGAAATCCAAGAAGCAGTCCACAATTAGTAAATCCTCAGCAGAATGTGAATACAGGGCCATGGGAGCCACTACAGCTGAAGTTCAATGGATTATGTACATCCTGAGAGACCTCCACATTCATCATCCTCAACCTGCCATCATTTACACTGATAGCAGAGCATCTCATTGTATGGCTTACAATCCTATTCTCCATGAGAAGACCAAGCATATAGACATTGACTGTCATTACACCAGAGGAACCATCAAAGTCATCCAAATCCCAACTGAAGAAAATTTGGCAGATGTATTAACAAAACCACAAGGACCTGCCTTATTTCAGCAATTCAAGAGCAAAATGGGACTGATAAATATCCACTCTCATTTTGAGGGGGGGTAATAAGCTATATTGACCGACATTTGACCAACTAATACCTTTAGTTGGTCCAACTAATACCTTTTACACTCAGTTGTACTTATTGTATAAATAGAACAAATTAGGGTTACTTTTCATTCATCAAGTTGTACAGATTATCTCTCTACACTTTGTAAACACTTTCTCTCTCAATAAGATTTGTCTTTCTCCTTAGTTTAAAGATATGTTGAATCATCTTTCTCTACAAATTGCATCAATTAAATATATTTTCATTTGACTCATTTCATTTATCATTCTCATTTCATTTATCACTCTATAGTCAGTATGTATCTACTCATCAGCTTCCCAACACACCAACGCATAAAGACGGAGGAAGACAGGTGCATATAACATATAGAGAGTGGGGGGGGAGGACACAACATGTTGACTTGTTAAAAAGTAAATGTATATTTATCTTTTTAAGTGAGATTTTGTAGTAAATGTGAGATTTTTTTTTTGTAGTGTAGTGTAAACTTACTCATGACTTTGTAGTGGAGTGTAATTAATTTATATTAAGGTAGTTAGTTTTTTGATATCCCATAATAATAAAATGTGATTAGGAGATTATGAGATTTCCGTTTATGGAAAGTGATAATTATAAGATTGAGATCACGTATATTAATATTTCATAAAAAATCTCTATACATACTCCAGATCGGGGTTGTACCCACACACAGATTTTAGAAGGTAAAATTCTATATGTGAAGGCTTAGGGGGTTTGGAGCAAGACAATACAGATCTTTTGTCAAAGGTTTGAGGATTTGAAGAAAGAAAATAAAGATTGTGTGTTAAAGCACGCTTCAAGGTAATTCTTCTCTTCTTTAAATCCTTTGAAGAGTTATTGAATAGTAGAAATTAATTTACCATTCGAATTTATCCTTATTATACAACAAAAATTGCATCAATCAAATACATTTTTATTTTACTCATTTCATTTATAGCGGTCACTAGATAGGTGCATATATCATCTAGAAAGTTTGTGGGGGTGGGTTGAGGTGAAGGAAGGATAATTTCAGGACAACATGTTGATTTGTTAAAAGTTAAGGGTATATGGGTCTTTTTAAGAGGAATTTTGTAGAGCCGAGTAATGTGAGGTTTTATTTCGTAGCGAAGAGTAATTAATTCATATTAATTTAGTTAATAGAGTATTTGATATCCTATAATAATAAAATTTGATTAGGAGATTATAAAATTTCCATTATATAAAAAGCTATAATTATGAGATTGAGATCACATATACTATTCCATCATAAAAATCTTTTATATACTCCCCATATTAGGGTTGTGTGTACATACACATAAATTACATGGTAAAATTTTATACAAGAGTATGAGAGAACACCAGAAAGACTTGGAGGGTTTGAAATAAGAAAACAAAAATATCTTGTTAAAGCATGCATGCTTCAAGGATAATCATTATCTTCTTTTACTCAATTAATTAATTCAATTTTGTACACATATTAATAATTGAAATCCTTTTTAAGGGTCCTTTGAGTTGTAGAAATTGATTTTACAATTTGGATTTATCCTTGTTATGTAACAAAAATTGCATTAATTAAATATATTTTCATTTCACTCGTTTTTTTATAAGTTTGTGATCATTAGTCTTTACTCATCAGCTTTCAAACACACCAACACATAAAAGAGGGGAAGGAGACGAGTGCATATAGCATATAGACAGTGGGTGGGGTGGGGAGAACGACAAAATGTTGACTTGTTAAAAAGTAAGGGTATTTGTGGTCTTTTTAAGTGGGATTTTGTAGGGATGGCAGGGGGGCGGGTTTGGCCAAACCCGTAACCCGTCCCGTCATTTTTTTCCCTAACTTGAAATCCGCCCCGCCCCATGAACCGGGCGGGTTTAACCCGCCCCGCATATTTAATTTTGTTTTACCTTTATTTTTTAATTCGTACTCCTAATTTCATACATGTCATTTTTAAATACATATCGTTCCTAAAAAATAAAACATAAATTAGAATCATCAAATTAAAACAAACAAAAAATACATAATATCATAATCAATCTCACATTAAAGAGAGCACAAAAGGGACTACAGTTACTCATTATTCATTAATCAAACATACCTCATCAAAATAGAGATATTATTATACTGTTTTTTCTTATTATAGTATTGTTATCTTATTAAACTACTATTGTGTTATTACTTAATACATTTAATAATAATAATATATATATATATATATATATATATATATATATATATATACGGGGCGAGTTTGCCTAATACCATGACCCGCCCCGCATCCAACGGGTTTTCGTTTGACCGGGTTTTAACCCGCCCCGTAACCCGTTTAACCGGGTTTAACCCGCTCCATCCGGGGCGGATTCGTGCCGGGTTCGGGTTAAAACCCGCCCCACTGCCATCCCTAGGATTTTGTAGTAATGTGGTGTATTTTTTTATTTCTTTTTTGTAGTAGAGAGTATCCTGCTCTCTACTTTGTAATGTAGAGTAATTAGTTCATATTAAGTTAGTTGATATTTGATATCCTATGATAATAAAATGTGATTAGGGGATTATGAGATTTCCATATCTGAAAAGTGATATTAATGAGGAGATTGAGATCATATATATTAATTATTTCATCAAAATCTCCATATATTCTACAGATCAGGGTTGTACCCACACACAGATTTTGCACGATACAATTCTATATGAGAAGGTTTATAACTAGAGGGTTTGGAGCAAGAAAACAAAGATCGTCCATAAAAATCTTGAGGATTTAAAGCAAGAAAATAAATATCGTTTGTTAAAATACACTTCAGGGGTAATCCTTCTCTTCTATTACTCAACTAATGAATTTGATTTAGTACACATACTAACTGAGATTCTTTGAAGGGTCATATGAATGGTAGGAAATTGATTTCACATTTCGAATATATCCTTTTTATCCAACAAAAATTGTACTTCCAATTAAATATATTTTCATTTGACTCATTTCGTTTATCACTTTATGGTCACTAGTCTCCTCTCACCACACCAACACATAGAGAGGGTAAGGGAGAGAGCCATGAAGAAAATTCTCTAGTATTTAATTCAATAAACTTTGTTGGGACAATGTTTTCTATGCATCATGTGCATCATACAATTAAAGTGTATTTTTCAAACATACAACTTATTATATTTAAACATACAATTTTGTTATGTTGAAACACACAATTTTTTATACTGAAAAACTGACACAAATTGTATGTTTCAATATAACAAAGTGGCATATTTCAGTACAAAATATTTGTATGTATTAAAAATATATTTGAATTGCACTGTGCGTTTGGTGCTCAGAAAACCCACTCTTTTGTTTGTTCCATGTTTTTTTTTCTTGCAAAAGTTTATTTTCTTCGAGGTCTTATATGCACCAGATATATCGTGTATTTTATAGTGTATTTTGAAAATTTACAACTTATTGTACTGAGACAGTGAGACTTGCTATTGTTACACTGTGCAATTATATCCGACGAAAACAAATTACACGTTTTAATATAAAAAATCGCAAATTTTTAAAATACATTATAGAGTGTACGTTACATCTAACACAATGGAGACCCACCCTTTCTTATAATAGCGCAATGTAGTCATAATTCACACATATAATTAAGAAAGACAAAGTCTAGTATGAAAATTTGCATACATAAATTTTTTTTTATTTACAAACAAATTTTGTATATGATGAAGGTAAGACAAAGTCGTGTGGTTCATGGTTCACTCGGTCCGAGTGGTTCATGATTCACCCGGCCCGAATAAATCATAATTTAGAGTTTATTATTTAATATTTAGGGTGTAGATGGTTCACCCGGCCCGAATAGATTATGATTTAGGACGATTTTATAATTTTTTATACATGAAAATTTTCACACCAGACCTACTCATTAAGAAATTATTTCTGGCCTTTAACCTTTCTTACTCAATCATTTCATACTTATTAGCTATATAATCATTATACTTATAATTTGTCCTAGATAGGAGTATCACGCGCCTATGAAACTTGTTCGTATTACACTTATAAATTAATATAATTAAATATTATAATATTAATTTATTTATATAAGTATATCAATTAATAAGTGTTATGGTATTTTATAAGTGTAATAATATTACTTTTATACTATAAATAAATTTTAAAATAGAGACTTACACTATCATAATAATGAGCACCAAATAAGTTAATTTCCATGTTACTAATTTCATTTATAAATGCTTGCAAAGACAGAGAGTGAGAAAGAGGGATGGAATGGAAAAAATGGTATCTTGACTTGATACTTGTCCCATCTTCATTTATAATATATATGGGATATCATGTGTGGCTATGGCATACTATTCGCACCCAACCCCTCCAAACTGTCATCGGAACTAATGCTCGTGGCCGTCGATTTTGGGTCTCTTCCATCATCAAGGTATCTCAATTCTTTTAAATTTAATTTCATTTGTAATTATTAATAACATTTTACCTTTGTTTAAATGGTTTCCACAATTTTTTAGTGAAATAACCTAATTCCATAATTATTTGAATTGTTTAATTTCATTCACATAACACCGAAAATTGTTAAAATTGATGTCATTTCGTCTTATTGTTGATCATGTGATGCGAATTTTTGGGGTTTTTCAGTGGAGCATGTGTTTCCGATCTACGTGGAAAAAATCATATTTTTGCCACATAGATCGAATACAGACTTTCGGCCAGAAAACCCAAAAAATTTGTGTCTCATGGTTGGCACGATGAAGAAATAACATTGTTGTTTTATAATTTTCTGTAACTTGGACTAAAATTGAGCAATTCAAATAGTTGTGGGAGCTTTCAAAACGACAAGTTTTTGTATGCATCAGGAGCATCGTTGTATTCAAATGTATTTTTTAATTATGTAATTTGTTTCACTAAATTGTTCAACTTGTTTATACTGAAACATACAACTTGTTTTTCTGTATATTTTTAAATGTATTGTTGGTTTGTAAAATGTGTAAGAAAAGTAAAAAGGTGGATAGAGAACAAGAGAGCAAATGTGTGTGTTTTAATATTAACAATTGGTGCAATTTTGAATTTTAAAGTCTGTTTTAGAACTCTTAAAAGTGCTTCAAAATCACTTATTTTAAAAGTTGTTAGACACGATTTTTTTTAAAAATAAGTGTTTCTATAGCACTTATAGAGTTTGCAAACGAGTACTTAATATTTAATTAAATGACAATTAATGTAATTTTGCTTAAAAGTAGTGAATATTGTTATTTAAAGTAAGATCACAACTTGCCAAAAAAATATAAAGCTTTGATTGGGACGCTTGAAATAACAAAATGTAAAATTTTAATTGGAATGGAGGGATTAAAAAGTTCACAAACTCTTTAAACTTGTTCACACTATGAAAGTGATACACTTATCAATTGATATCACTATATTTATAAATTAATACTTATAATATTCAATGTTAAGATGTTAATTTATAATCATAGTGATATTAATTTATAATTTTAATGGAAGTATTTTGGATTCAAAATCCCCTGATATGATTGGGTAATTAATTGGGCAGGACAATGATAACAGAAGTGTGGTTGCCGTCCACACGATGGGGAACACGATCCTTTCGTGCAATTTGATGGCGTCGACGTCGGTGATTCTCTGCACCGCCCTGGCGGCGGTGGTTAGCAGCACCACCAACATCAAGAAGCCCTTCTTCTTCGGCTCACACGACGAGGTGGCGGTGGCGCTGAAATACGTGACGCTCCTGGTCTTCTTCCTCTGCTCCTTCATCTGCAACGCCCTTTCCGTCCGGTTCTTCAATCAGGTCAATTTCCTTATCAATTGCGTCACTGACGCCTCCAACGACGTCGTCACGGAGGAGTACGTCGTCGAGATGCTGCAGCGGGGGTTTCTGCTTAGTTTGGTCGGGAACAGGGTGTTTTACAGTGCGGTACCGATGTTGTTATGGATCTTCGGCCCTGTTTTGGTTTTTCTTTGCTCTGTTTTCATGGTGCCGTTGCTGTATAATTTGGACGTCATTGTGACGCCCGACAAAGAGAATGGTAAATTGGAAGGAGGGATATGATGATTCAGAGAGAGTTATACTCGCGTGAGACGGTGCGAAATTTGGGAATACGACCCTTTACACTTCAGAATGGGTGGATGTTAGTTTGTACTGGTTCATACCCCGTCTCATGTGAGTTTTTGTTTAATTCAGATGGCATCGATTAAATTAATGTAGATATTCCAGTTATTGTAGATCTATAAGCACGTGGAAAAAGACACATTTGTGTGAGATAGGACATGAGTTTTTTTAACATTTTGAAAGGAATGAATGTTCATTTGTATTAGTATGTAATTCATCTCATATGAATTTTTGTAGAGACGGAATATAGTTAAGGCATAATGGGGTGAGCTGTCATTTGTATTAGTTTGTAACCCATCTCATAAGAGCTTTTGTCGATCTTTCTAAAAGGGAAAAAAACAAAGTAAACTAAATTTAAATTTTCATATATTGTATCTTATTTTAAGCATGAGTTTTTGAACTATAAGATTGTGAGGTTTTAAGGTGCCCTTAAATGGTAATCCTTTTCTAAAAATGTTTGATCAATCACTAAGTTCAATCAAACTTTCCTAATTAGCACGATTATTCAATGTCCAGAAAATTATAAGCCTTATGCATCCAATAAACAGAGCTACAGACCCTTCGAAAAAAAAAAGACAGCTACAGAAAGAACAAAATAGAGATATGCTTCCATTCATATTGGGAGTGTTGTATGAAGATGAGATTCCCAGGTGGTCCAGATGTCTGGAAGTGGACTGGTGGTGTAAACGTGGTGATTTTCGAGTGCAACTGCTGGTTCCGAAACCCCACGAGCAAACGCAGAATGGTCGTCTCGCATTATTGGAGGGACGATATGATCGTGCTGCTGCATCGTCCTGTTGATGTTCGAGTTGCGATAATTTTGAAGGAGATGGCTCACGCTCGAGGTCAACGAGCCTCGAGCTACCATGTCTTCAGCTAGTTTCACCTGATCAATTAATGCAAGTTTCAGCATGTTGTTGCAAGTCTCTATTGAAAGGTATTAGTTCATATTATAAAAAAGTATCAGCTCATATTGGATAAAGTACTAGTACTGTTCGGGCATTTTTAAATCGTACCTTGGCTCGTAGAGCTTCAACGTCAGATCTCAACACTCGGTTATTAGTGGTGGAATCTTTGAATTGCTGGGTAGCATCTGCAAGTTGTTTGAACAAAGATGCATTTTCGCCTCGTAATTGTTCAACCTGCAGAATAATCGGATGTCGAAAAAATCAAGAATTGTTCATGTGTATTAGTATCAGAAGTTAGATAATACATATATACCTGTTGTTCAAGATCTGCTAATTGTGCTTGCTTTCTTCTTCTTGAACGACGAGCGGACTCCCGATTGGAAACCTTCCTGGAACAAAACGTTATGATCAGTGTTTAGGCTTATCATGCTCGTGTTTTTCTCCAAAATTTCGGAACAAAAATGTGCGCACCTTTTATTGCGTTTAATATCAGTAGGATTGGTGCTTTGCTCAGAAAAGCCAGCTTCCATTTCTAAATCATCTTCATCTGAGTGCTCGTGAGACGAGCCACTGCTAGCTCCGACTGTCCGATTATCCGTGCCCTTTGAAGTATACGCCGATGTTGGGCTATCAACTGCAAGATTGATCGATCGATTGATAAGCAAGTTTAGCTATCAAGTAAATCACGAAGTGATAATGAAACTCACTTACCACATATCGAAGATTGGGATTCTATTGGAACAGGGGAGTCCTGACATAAAAACGGTGCAACCTACATTGTATCAAAGATAAGAATCTAAAAACATGTGTATGTATGGTAGTTCAATTTTGTTGAAATGAAGCATAATGTGCAAAGATGATAATTCTACAACAAAAAGGGTCACATATCATCTAGGTAAAGCTATAAATCATACTTCTTACTTCTGTTTTTTAATAGATTATTAGTGATACACATATATATGTGAGATTTTCCAAATTGTTCTATTTGTCCTAAATTTGGAATTAATATTCGAAATGGAAAATCTTGACTCTAATTATTTTCATCTTCTTCACACACACATGACAATACATAAAGGGACAGATTTAAGTACTTGATGCATAAAAACAAGCATTTAATCTCATTGTTTCTTGACAATGAGTTCAATGTTCAAGACAAGCATGGCGTCTCGTTTGATTCTTCGTCTTAAACGAGCCACGTCATCGTCCAACTACGGTTGATGATGTGGCTTGTTTAAGATGAATGTTTGAAAATTGAGAGATACACACACAAGTTGTATATAGATCTATACATGTTATGTAACTTTTTGTGATGTGGCTTATGTGGACGTGCATAACCATTGAAAAATCATAGCTTTATAAATGCCAAATTAAGGACAAACAGTAGCTTAAAGAATCATATAACTTTGATAAAGCTAAGTTTTACTTTTCAAAAAAATTGACTCAAAAAGAATGAAACACTACTTTATTTCACATCATTGTTTACCATACCACTTTTTTTTTTCCACAATTCTTTAAACCAAATCACAAACATGTCAATGATCCATAAGCCCTTCTCTCTCTCTCTCTCTCTCAAGTCTAAACACACACAAGTGCAGATTTAATGGTTAGAGTGGGAATTCCAAATCAAGAATCATGAGGCAAGTTGCATAGTTCTCCACTCAATTCTTTATTATTTATCATTATAGCTCCATAAATAAATAAACAGTTGCATAGTTCTCCACTCAGTTCTTTTTTATAGCTCCATAAATAAATAAACAAAACTAATACTACTATACTGATTTCTACCTAATGAAGCCACGTCATCATCACCAAATCATTAATATAGAATAAAGAAGCTTTCTTGTGCTTCTTTCCTACAAGATTGCATCAAACCCTACCCCTGTTTTTACTTAAATCTCAAAACTAGAATAAAAGCAAGAATCTTGCAGATTATATTTATGAATCAAACAATTTCTAGCTGTAATATGTACCAATAATACACACATATTAGTAATATTGGATACAGATAGAATCAAAGATTTGTGATTTAATTAATGGGATTTATTACTAACCGAATTCTTAATTGGAAAAGGCTCGATGAAGAAAGCGTGATAAGATTCAAAGGCCTCAAAGATGTCAGATTTGTGATGGATTTTGATCTTGTCATCTACACATGAAAAAAGCTCCTCCAGTGCCAATTCAGAATGGCTTCTTTTCATGTCCTGTAAAACTGATGATGTTTTCTTGCTATCCATATTTTTTTCTTCACTCCAAGTGAGAGAGAGAAAAGGGGGGAGAAAGGGAAGAAATGTGGAGGGGGAAATGATGTTTTATAAGGAGAAAAATGGTATTGGTCGGTAGGGTGAAATGAAATGAGGAAGAAGCCAAATTGGCTTTTGTGATGAAAGAAAAAGGTGGGGAATCATTTCATGCAAGTCACATTCATGCTTCTTACTGATTTTACTTCCATGTCCTTTGGATCAACTTTTTCTAATTTCTTGTTATTTTCAAACTAAATACTCACTCAGTCAATTTTAACTGTATGACAAACTTTTTTGTTTTAAAATAATTATTATTTTATGGTAAGGTCTAGTCTTAAACGTTTATTGAAATTAACTGAAAGAGTAATGTTTAAAATTTTGTAAGAGTTGATTTAATTGCACTATTTTTTTCCACTATTGGATTGGTATTGAATAAAATATGTCAATTTTCGTTATTTTTTTCTAAAAAGTTTTAATGGATGCCTAAGAATTATGTAATTGGTAGAAGTAGTAAATATGAGGAAGTATGGGGCTTTAAAATATAGAATAGGAGAGAGAAATGGAGATTGATTTGGAGGTGCACCGACCTTAAAAAAGTTGAATATTTTTTATTAAAACTATTGATACATTGTCACACTCAACTTTTGAACTCACTCTGCTTTAAGATACTATGGTTTTATTGCACAGATTTGCTTTTATGACCAACTTGCCTTGACAAATTAGGTAAAATTCATTTATATAAAACTTTGTCATTAATAAAAAAATATTGGTTATAGTAGTATCACTCTAAAAGTCATATAGTATATCATTTGATAATATTAATTGTTTCATTTAAATGTATTAATAATATGCACTTATTACACCGTGTAATTTTAAGAGTTTTCGCAAAA
This sequence comes from Stenogyne calaminthoides, assembly GCA_037126765.1. Classification (NCBI taxonomy): domain Eukaryota; kingdom Viridiplantae; phylum Streptophyta; class Magnoliopsida; order Lamiales; family Lamiaceae; genus Stenogyne; species Stenogyne calaminthoides. Next base: position 52,097,608 of record JBBCBC010000001.1, read on the forward strand.
ACAAATATAATGACTAGTTTCGTTATTTATCATGCGAATCACAGCCGTCAAGCACTTTGTAGTGTAGATATTTTTTAAATAATAGTAATTGTTTTTCAAGTCCACATTCCGGTGAAACTTGTTCATATTATGAAATTTATACCACTACACTTATCAATTGATTTCATTACACTTATAAATTGAGATTATAGTATTAAATGCTATGGGTACTAGTTTATAAGAGTAGTGGTATCACTTTATAAGTGTAAAGGTATGAATTTCATACTATGAACAAGATTCACATGAGAGTTTGTGCAGTTTGCATCATCGAGCATTCTTGTTCATTAAGAAAAGTGGTGCTACTGCTAATTCGATATTCCACCAACCCAACAATGAACTAATTATAGAAGGTGGCTGGAAAAAAGGGGGGAAAAGTAAGTGACAGAAAAGAGGTTACCTTACCTGTGCTCCCAAGTCATTCCAAAATTGATAATTCTTGGCTGCTAAGGTTTACATTTTCAGAAAATTTTATACGAGACCGTCTCATGTATAAGACATGTGACATCATTACAAAAAATTATAAAAGTATCTCGTCTAGTGCAAGTTTTCATGCTATTCTTAAAAAATGAGAACAAACAGAAATCGTAAAACTTGTATGGGACAGACTATCGGGTTATGTTTTATGAAATGGAACCCCGAACACATTTAACTGTGAGGATCGTGTATATGAGTTTGGACTTGACCCGACTCACTACGGATTATTTATCACTAACAGAAATTCCAGAAAGAAACATGAAATTGCAGATCTCTGGTTTATAATATTTGGGAGAAAACACTTTACACTACACTACATGAAAACTCATTTGCTTATTTCCTGAATATCTTACAGGGTCAGTATTTCATGGAACTACACAAGCAGAGGCTCTCTCCTATATCTTCTTTCATATCTGAAGACTTATTATTTTCGAATAACCTCCACAGCTCTTCTTAAACAGAACAACGAATCCCTTAAAATTTGCCTTAACAGGACGAATCTTGGTACCTATCTAAAGGTAATAAAATTATGACAATCACATGTATGCAGTGCATGCTATATTTGTAAGTTGTAACATTCGAATTGCTAACTTGAACACTTAAGTCAGTATATACACTGGAGCGAGATCATATGTGTGAAAATATGTCGTTATGCCAATTATAACGATAATAATTAACGAGTAAGAGGCAGTGATTGATGCAAGGAACTAAAACATTATGAATACTAAGGATTGGAAGGATCGTTATCTGTTCCTTTGTAATAGGAATCGTATGTTGCAACTCGTGTCTTAGAATCAGGGAGCTCCATTTCTTCAATGAAACCCATCGTCATCTTCAAGAAGTCTGCCATGTGCAATTGTTTCCATTCCTGTTACAATTGTGATAAACAAACAAGGGATTAGAATGAACAATGTTATAGCAATTATGAAGGAAACTTGGTCGAACAAAATTACAAGCCGGGCTTTATGCCCTGAAAGATTTCAGAATGAAGATGGGCATTTAAAATCAAACGGGAAAATTATTTCAGGAAAAGATGTATCTTTTTAACCTCTCCATCGAAAAGGATAACAAAAAAAGGAAGAGCAGATTATCATGCCTAAGAAGTATTTCTTGGCTGTAAATGACTACTTACTTCGAAATCCCACTCGCCATGCAAGTCAGGAGCAGTCTTGTTTTCCCACACATAGGTGTAGGCTTCCAATTTCTCCGTCCCATCCTGCCAAAATCGAGAAATATACTTCCATTCAGCTTCTAATAAGACATTACAAATGAGCATATATTAAATTATACCAAGCCACTGCAATTTGGATGAAAATACATTACAAGAATGTGTAGTCACGTAAAAGCTTGCAAAAAAGATTGTAGAAGATTAGCACTTGGAGAGACGTAGATATCAAACCAAATTGGCATACCTTCAAGAAAACATTAACACTTGCTCTCTCATACTCGACATCCTCAAATTCATCCAGAATATGAAGTTCAGGAGGAGTGATCCCAAGGAAACCTGTATCAATTGGAAACTATTTAAAAAAGTGGCATACAAGTCTACAAAAACTGACATATTCTAATAAAAATCACACAGGCAAATCTCAGTTGTTCAAGACAATCTTTGTTCAATAATAAGACAGAAAATCTGATCATTGGTACAGTGGGTCAGAAAGCATATAACTAAGTTCACATGGATGCAAACACTAGTTTCACACTTAGAGAATCTCAGGGCAATCAAGATAGCCACATAAATGATTGTTATCTACCTATAAAACAAGTGTGTGGCAATCGTTAAAGACCCAAAGCATAGACCTAACAGGTGTGTGTGGAAATCCGTAAAGAAACACCCTTCCGATTATTGAGAAATCGCTCGAAGATGCCATACATTAACATGCCTAATCATGAGGTAAGCCAAACAGTATGCAAAGTGCTAAAATAGTGGACAAACCTTGCCAGTAACTTTCTTATCTTGAGCAGGTATAATTGCTGGGTAAACACGGCCCTTGATGCTAAACCTTTGGCTACAAAACACAATATAACAAATCATACAAATAAATTCAAATAACATTGTAAGAGGCAATCTACCCATCCATGGTGAGGAATGTTCTATTTTACTGAGCGATCACCCATTCTAGTTTTTCTATTTTTGGTACAAATTTACAATCAAACATTAGCTTATTGAAGAAGAATCGCGTGTTAGTGGCATAAGTTGCAGCTTAATACTTGGAATTCTAGTTGTTCAGTTGTATTGACATCGCATATTTCAGAGTTGTTACGCAATTTACACCAAAATGGCAACAGCATCAAACATCAGAAGTTGGATCATTTCCCAATTCCCAATTGCAAACATTCCCAATTAATTGATACATCATTACACATAGAGAGAGAGAGGGAGAGAGACTGACAAGTGGGGAAGGATGGCGGCGGAAGAAGGAGGGACGCGACCGAGGAGTACACGAACGACGTCGTCAGCAAGGAGGCTACCGTACACGAACACAGTAGAAGTAGAAATAGGCGCACGAGAGGAACACGCCATGAAAATTGAAAACTATTTTTCATCCAGCACAAAAACTATTTTACGAAGAACACAAATGTAAAGAGACAAGTCACACCGTGAGACGATCTCATGCAAGTGTGTCTCTTGCCTTTATGCCCAAGTAGAAGAGATGCAAAAATTATATTTTTAAGAAGTGATATAATTTAGTGACTATAACAAAAATTAATTGATAGTGAATTTAACAAGTGTTCACAATAGTTGTAAAAAGTAGATGCTAATATCTGGTAATAGATTTGAAGAGAATAAAATATTTGTGAGAACCTTGAATCAGGTGAAAGTAACATTGTAATTAAAAACGGAGATAATCTACCTTTACTTCACAAAAATCAAAAGTATAATCTCTTGATAAAGCCCCGTAATTGGAGAGAAAATAAGAGAGGGAAAAGTGGCAATGTATTTCAGTATATATGCCTACCATTAGCGGAAAGCAATAAACATAAATGCGCAGTTTTCTCCCAGTGCCATAACAACGTCGAAAAATTCACCAAAAATCACAAAGCAAGCAGGAAAACAATCATGGAGCTATTCTCTGTGGGTCACGGGGGAAGAGTGAAGCTTTGCGGATGTTGTTAAGTGCACAGAAAAGCATCACAACGCGCTCCAATCCCACTCCAAATCCACCATGAGGTGGTGTGCCGTACCTTAACAACAACGCACCCACATCAGATCAACGTGTAAAGTAATTATCAAGTCCTAAGAAAAAGTGCAAAAGTACTCATGTTTTTACGGAAAACCTGATTATTGTGAAGCACATAAGCAGAGCAATTTTAATGGACGTAATATAGAGAGAAATGTGAATTTAATAGAAGTAAACCTGAAAGAATCAACATAGGTTGATATCGTCTCGACATCTATTCCCCGTGCTTGTGCACGCTCTCTCAGGAGCTCAGGCACATGAACACGCTGAGCACCTGATATTATCTCCTCACCTAACAAACAAACCAAAGAAAAGGTTCAGGAAATAGATCTAATTCCATCAATGAAAAACTTCAAATTTAAATCTTTTTTATTTTCTACAAGACAGAAACTTTCAAGGAATAATTTTGCACGTATTTGCAATGTCCTATTTACTATATTGGGGAAAAAGATGCAGCACACAAGTATTTTATCAGTCTGAACTCATGCACATGAATAAATTCTACACTCACCGCGAATGAAAACATCAAACGAATTGCTATATCTAGGGTCATAATGGCACGGCATGGTATAGAATGGTCGAACAGCCAGAGGATAGCGGTGAAGGATGAAGAACTCAGTGCCATATCTAAAATCACAATTGTCAATAAGTTATCAGTGTAGTTCTCAGAAAATAAAATAGTGCGGTGAATTATAGAGATAGTATGCTACAAAGGCTGATCCTTCACCCTTTTAATTTCATATCATTGTGATGAGATTCAATGAATTTAAATGGGTGAAGCCACAAAACATCACAATACTACATAAAATAGATTGAAAAAAACAGTAACAATCAGTACTTCTCCAGAACAAGTTGGCCAAGTTTCCTCTCTGATTCTGTATTAAGATCTCCAAAGGGGTCAATTTCAACGCCAGCATCCTACAGACAGATAAATCACAAAAAGCAAAGTCAATACTGTCAAACACAAAACAACAAAACAAGTTATAAATTAGAATTCACATCCAATAACAAAACTATGCAAATTTTGTGCATATAGTACCCTCAATTAGGTAAATTCTATGAAGAATCTAATGAAGGCACCATGAGCATGACAGCATTATCCATGGGAATTAGTACCACAGAGAATAATATATATCGGTCAATTTTCTTATATTCTAAGCTCATATATCCTATAATTGACAATGCATAATAATGCAGGTGCTTGAATGTATTAATGTATCATGCAACGCTCTCGTTTGGACTAGTTTATCGTTTCATGTTCCACTAAGACCACAAAGCAATGTTTTCGTAAGAAATGATATATCAGCTTTTCCTCTGTCCACTAAATTTACTAATTTTCTCTGTAACATATTGGAAATATAAGGGAGTCTTCGACATTTGACCCATTTAATTGTCCACCAAGGATCCACTCAAGCATAAGAGTTCCACTATGACCACTAAAATTTTAGAATGTCTCGTAACATAACCAAGTAATATGAACTACCAATTTCAGGTGTACAAAATCATTTCATTTAAAAATTTCAGTTTGACTTGATCTCTTTATCATCAACTATATTTTTCATGGGAAAAATGAAGATGGACAATTTTACAGACGTGTCTCAACATTCAGATTTTCTTCTTACCTTCAGCATTTGAACCCCCTCTTCAAAAGTAAGTTGTAAGGTGCTTCGCAAGTACTGCAAATCCAAGTTAAATAATGAGTATCCGTTAAATAATTGATACAACATTTTCATGAACATACAAGAACCATGGTTCATTGGCCCTGCCATAAAAGGAATGTAGTCCTTCAACTTCACATCATTAATCATTATTAATCAAAACTACACATCAGTAATAAAACAACATGGTAGTGATAATGAACCCACCTTCAACCTCTCAAAAGGATATTGCCTATTGATGGCGTCAAGATGATCAGCACATTTCTCATTCAAAGTGTCAACATTTGCACGAATAAACGATCAACAATGTCCATCACCTGCAAGTAGAAGTTCAGTCAATGCCTACAAAAACCAATAAAGAAGTATATTAAGCACCGAAAATTAAATAAATACCTCTGAATAGTGCTCCTTAATCTCCATTTCAACATCAAGACCAACAAATTCACACAAATGTCTGTGAGTGAAAGAGTTTTCTGCCCTGAAGACTGGGCCAACCTCAAATACACGGCCAAAATCACCACAAATGGCCATTTGTTTATGCAGCTGAGGTGACTGTGCCAAGCACGCAGGTGTACCCTTATAATCCAATCTAAAGACAGCTGAACCACCTTCACTAGAACCCGCAATCAATTTTGGTGTGTGAATACCAACAAAACCTTCAGCCTTCAAAAATTGCCTAAATAACTGCACAAAAATGTGATAGCATCAAGAAATAAGGGCTAAGTGTCAGCCCTTTAGCAATGATCATTTGCAGTAAATTAGACAATAACTGGATTGGTGTTGACCAAAATCAAAACCATGAGTAGCACAACTGTCAAAAAGTCAATCCTGACAACCATCTTGGCAATATCAGACCAAAAAGCACAATACATAACCATAAACCAAACAAGATTGAGCAACTACTCATGTTTCTCTCTGAAAATGACACCAGAAAAACAGATTTTGGATAGAGCTTTATAGGTTCTAAAATGTACTTTACCAGACAAAAAAAGATGCTTATCAATTCTAAGATTTCAAAACAATCAAATATAAAGAACCAAGAGGCTGCACTTACATCCTCAACTTCACATTGAATGTGGAAAGTTGATTGAACAGCATGAGTACGCATATCAAGGACTCTATTGTTCAAGCGAGTGTCCTGATTTACACGAACAAGTTGCTCACCTGCCTGCATTCCAGAATACAATTATCATTACAAAGTTCTAAGAAAAAAAGGAAGATGCCTCTATGTGTGCCCGACTAAAGTGCATTTAGACATGGCAAGATACCTGCAAACCCCTTTCGATTTCAGCCTCACTTCTAGCTGCATCTTCAATATTGATAGGCAGTGTGGGAATTGCCTTGTGAACACAATAAAGTTTCCTCACTTGAATTTCCACCTACAATAATTAAATCACCAACAAATATAAATACACAACCAAGGATATGAGAGCCAAAAAAAGATACAGAATACAGAAGTACTATGCATAAACTGAAATTCAACCATGCTTCTTTTTCTTTATCTAAAAGCAAACACGCAAAGTGATGCCCTAATATCATATAACAAAGATAAGTTGCATCCATCAACCCAGTGTCATTCCCAACCCAACAGGCTGCACTCTAAAAAAGACAAAGTCCGCTAACGGGCATTGACGAATCAATTTGAGATAAATTCCATGAAAGCATAACATTAACATACCGATTGGATTAAACATGTATCAACAACACAATTACAGTATCCCAAATTACATTCACACACCTGCTGAGTAGCGCCAGTGATAGTCTGAGCGGCGCTCCCTAACAACCACAAAGGCCATCTTCTTCCCCAAAGGCGCGAATCGCCTGTGCATGACCACGATTAACACTGTGATGTCCTTCAGCTCATGAGTCAAATTCTTAACTTCAGTCCACTTTTTCCCCGGATATCTCCTTCGATTGCAGGTCCTTCAATGGGATCTCGCCAGTAATTAGTCGCCAATGGATCATCGCCTTTCAACGTTAACGGCTGCAATAGCGGCTGCAGCAGCAGAGGTGGCGGCTTCTTGGCGTTTATGCAGGCGCCAGCTTTGGCGAGCTCTTTCTTGGATGATTTTTTTCAGCATTCTCGCCGGGCGGGAGATTTTGGGAGGGTTCTTCCGATTTACATGTTTATATATCTGAGAGTGTTGGTGGGATGAGTGAGAAAATGCGACCAGTTACAACAAGACTACAAAATCGGAAAATCAACTTCTATCAAACCTTATTTACTGCTGCTGTACTTCACAACTGCTCATATACTATGACAAACAAACACTAGAAAACATTGACCTATTTAATGTCCTTCCTAACAAAAACCATCACTGGTAATATTTTATTGAGGGAAAGAACCCAAAAGAAATTTTACAGCTCAAAATTTAGAAATAACGAGAAGGTAAACTCGTTTAGTTAGGGATGACAATGAATTGAAGAGTTCATCATTCACAATAATACTGTAATGTAAAGCTAAGACAAGGACAACGAGCTTCTTTCTATTTTTCTGAAAATCTGTGCAACAGCTATAGTGCAACAGCTATAGTGCTACTTTGATCGTAAGGGATCAAAACTAAAATAAAGTCCTAGTCGTTAAAGAGGCGAGGTGATGTATAAGATGAGAAGGTTGGAAAAGAAATGTAAAGAATTAATGCTGTTCTTTTCAAACATCATTATAGCCATTATATATATTTTTTTTCCTTAATTCATTCTTAAAGCAAAGGACTTCAGAGAACTCAACGACTGAACAATTGTCATTTTATTTAAGGAAGTTCCATGTTTCGATCATATGATTAGTAAGACTAGATAATATACTCCCCTGAATTTTTGTAATAAAGTGCAAGTGGGAAAAGAGAAAAACTGTTTATGGAAAATATATTCTGATAAAGGCACAAAGGACATTATTTTCTCACTTAATTTTGATTTCATAAAATCGAAACCAGAAATTTCAGGTATGAACAAACTTAGTAAAAAAATAGGTGGTAACATTGGTTTCAGGACATCAATGTTGACGAGTAATTTCAATAAATACAACTCCTCTTCATTTTTTGTATTTGATTTTCATAATCTTAATCATCCATGCATTATAATTAGAAAAGAAAGTCAAAATTATTCTTCCTACAAACCATTTATCTCCAGAAGATGCACAAACTAAAAATCTACCAACCACCAATTCACATTCCGACCATTTTTCAATTGCAAACTCTAGGGTGAACAATTTTCATGCTATGAAACTGGTTTTTAATTCGTGGGCATGTGAACCTAATGGGTCAAATAATCCAGTTTCATACTATGAAACTTGTTCATGAGAGACCAACTCGTTTTCAATAATCCTTAACCATTTATCAGGTAATACTAACAATCCGTCAAAAGGGCAACACTGAGAATGGCACAGAACCCTCACTATATTTTGAGCTAAATATAATTATATTAATTTCATATAGATTCGATTATTCCAGAAACCAAAGGAAGCACGGTGGTGCAAAACTGCAAATACGTAACCCTAAACTAGAAGAAAGATTTCAGTATTTCTCAATGTCTCCAGAACTAATAACTCTTGCAATTCAATGGAAGCAACATATGCCCACCGAAGCTAAATTGACGGAATAAAAGGAAGTAATACTTACAAATAATTATTCAAATCGAACAAAAAATGTTGGTGAAGTAATATTTGGTAAACATTCAAAATCGTCATCGGCCAATTGATAGAAACATAAACACAAATAGACAGAGACAGAAGTATACAGAGAGAGAAGTATACTTACCAGAATAGAGCAGAAGAGCGAACGGAAAGGAACAAGACTGATTGATTGGAGACGCGGCGCTACTGGTAAAATTTTGTTCAGAAGTAAACGATGAGTCGAGAAGAAGATGCCAGTTCCGATTTCGTTTTCTGCACTTGATAGGCCTTTTTTCATCAGTACCCGATGGATGTTTTTTGAAACAATCAAGGAAAGGCCTATTGGGCCACTACAAATCTAATCCATGGTTTGTCCAAGGCCCAATCCAATTCCATTGAGTCAACGTTTCATCGTGTCACAATTAAAAAATAAAATATTTATTATTATAATAATTTGAAAAGTCACAAATAAGTATATTTATTATTATATAAACCTCAAGAATTGGCCTGGTAGTGACGTGGGCTTGGGACTCAGGACTGTGTTGCTCGTCTCAAATTCGAACCCCTTAAAGTATCATCAATTTTTCAGATGGGTCATCTACACATTAACCGTAACATTTTAAATTTATTTTTACAATAGTTCATTCATCCATATATACTTTTGTGAGCCCTTGTACATTATCAAGAATTTATTAAAGACAAAAACTCATATAAGACGGTCTCATACATGAGACGGAATACAATCTAGCACAAATCACAATCACCCCTCCCAAAGTGTTAAAGCGTCAATGCTTAACTTATGTTCCGTCTCAACATGAGACGATCTCTTGCAAGTGTTCATCTTTATTAAATAATGATATTTAGAATTAAAGAAAAAGAAAAAAATAATAAAAGTTGTCATAAAAATGTAACAAACACACCCACATATGTTGAGAAGATCAATAGAAAATAAGGTAGATCGGTCACAATTTTTTTTAAGATAAAACATTCACTTGACAATTTTCATCCATCAAACAAATTTTAATGTTAAATTTTATATAAATTCAAAAGAGTAAGATAATTTGAAATTCGATTTATTTGCACCCACCACCAAATATATTCAAATTGCAATGATAAATAGAGAAGAGAGAATTAGTATTATAAATTTATAACCAAAATGTCATATGCGTCTTCACATAAACTTTCATTTGAAATTATTCATCATAATATAAAATTGATATCATTATACTTATAAATTGATATAATTATTTTTATAAACTAATATCATTAAATTTTAATACTTTAATTTGTAAATATAATAATATGAATTATTAAATATAATAATATTAATTTATAAATATAATAATATAAATTTTATATTATGAATAAATTTCATCGAAAACTTACTCGGGTTTCTATTGTGCTCATGAGAAAAGAAAACGAATATATAAAAGAAGAGTGATGCTTTTCTGCACCAATTGCAACCAATAGTACAAGATGCAATTGGTGCAATTGAATTCAATTTTGACAAAGTATAGGGTGAACAAGTTTCACGGTGAAACTGGTTAAGGAGTGTGTCTTATATGTAGTACTTAAGAGTGTGATTTTTTACTATAAAGAGTATTACTCATAAAAGCGAAAGGTGTGACTTATATTATAGAAGAGAGTATCGTAGTGATAACTGAAGGGCGTGACTTATATTACTAAAGAGTGTGACTTATATTACTAAAGAGTATGTCTGTAAAAAAAAAAGACTAATATCACGGTGAACAAGTTTCACAGTATACCAACTCTTCAATTTTAATTTGGAAGAACCATCTACACCCTAAACATTAAATCATAACTCATTCGGGTCGGGTGAACCATGAACCACTCGGTCCAGGTTCGGGCCAGGTAAAAAAATAAAAGAACTGGTAAAAAAATAAAATATAATTAAAAAAAAACTAAATTGAAATCCAATTGCATCAATTATAAATTGGTGCAAAGGGTGTATACAATAATTTGCCATAAAAGAAAGAGACACACTTGTATGAGACTGTTTTACTGCGAGACATGGCATAAATTGGGATTTGATGTTTTAAAACTTTTGGGAGAGATGAATATAATTTGGGCAAATTCTCCTGTGCACCAAATTGATTTGGTTCAATTTAATTTTAGGAGATATTTTTCTTATATTTTTCAGTTTTAATTTTTTTTGTTTTTTTCAATTTTAGTTTTCTTTTAACTTTAATTTCAGTTTTAAGTTTTTTTTTTCCTTCTCGACCCGGACCCGAGTGGTTCATGGTTCACTCGGCCCAAGTGGTTCATGGTTCACCCGGCCCGAATGGTTCATATATGATTTATGATTCATTGTTTAGGAGTTAGGGTTTAGAGTGCATAATTCATCCAAATTAAAATTAAATCCAATTGTACCAATTGCCAGGAGAGTGAATCATATAATTTGTGTTAAGTTGTACCACATCTTATATACTATTAAACTGTTTCATATGATTTTTTTTCTAATGCTAGGAACAAAAAGCAGAAATAATTTAAGGGTAAAAAGCAGGCAAATCAAACCCTAGCCCAATTCACTCACTCACTCCGTGCATATATTTGAACTGGAAAACCCTGTTTAAACCCTTTTCCGCCACTCCCATTCAATACCAAGCAGGGAGAGAAAATGCCGCTAGGAGAGAGATATGGTGGAGACAAAAGCGAGTCTCGCTACTGCGGCGTCGAGACGCAGTTCACCGATGACATGCCAAACCTCCTCTCGGTTAATGTTCATGGCGGTTTTGATTTCGTCGTTGCTGCTCTGGTCAGTTATTCTACTTTTCTACTCTCTGTTTTTTCACACTGCGTTTCTGCGGGTCTTATTATGTTGGCGCGTGCTGTACGTTATGCTACGATTGTTGTACTTTGATTCACACTGGTTCTCGTGTATGCACAAATTCTCTCGGTTTTTTTTTTCTGGATGGAATTTTGTTCTTGGGAGCTCCTCGAAAGCTTGAACTTTTATTTACCACGTTTTTTTAGGAAAAAAAGAAAAACATCTGACATCTGATAATCAACTAATATCACTTGTAGAAATGTTAGCAGTTTACTTGCTAATTGCTTTAAGCTCATGTTGTTGTAATGCTAGTTATAATTAAGCATTGCCTAGGTGTTATCCTCACTCCTGCACATAGAGGTGAATAATTAGCCAGTCATGCACATATATATGAATGGTCAATAAGTCACCTAAAGCTTTATGTGCTTAACGCCTTTGATTGCAAAGAATTTGTGGAACACACTCGTTCTCTATTCTCCACTGTGTTGATTCAATGAGGATTCTCGATTAAAGAGCGGGTTTCAAAGGTTACTTTTCACGTGCATTCAAAATCTCAGTCTGCTTATGGTGGCCAATTAGCCAGTCATACATCGGCCAGATGGCTGTATATCTGTATGAATGGTCAGTAGGCTCACCTAAATCATTATGTTGATGGCATCCTAATTGAGATACTGTAGTTTCTTGAGAGGTTATTAACTACATACATATTGTAATTTGTTGGAATTACAGAACATGCCTTTGGTTGTCCTGTATATAATGTAGGAGGCATTAATTATTAGCATGTTGGTTAACTGTAAATTCTGGTAGTTTCATATGAATATAATTTTGATAATATCTTTGTGGCAGGTTAATATCAGGATATCATTGTCTATAGTTGTTATCAGTTTGGACCTTAAGAAATGTACACACCTTCATTATCCTAATTTTTTAATTAGTACATTGTTAATAAGTTAGTCTTCCTGTATAGACGTTATCAATATGGTTAGTGTTTGTCACTTTCAGTATCAATATGACATCGTCTTCATTGTTTGTTATAAGAAAAGGGTTGATGAGATATCTATTTGATGGCCACATCAATGCTTCTGTAGTTTGTAATTTGACTTGCTAATAGTTTGTGGTGGTGTTCTCAACTTCTCATTGATCATGAAACAAAGCTTTATACTAACCAGAAGCTTAAAAAATTTCAATTTCAATCACCCTACTCTTAATTCAAAATTTCATGATGCAGATGGATCCTAATTATAGGCCTAGTCTAGTGGACACCACTGCTAGCATATCACGAGCTCTTCCATTTGCTGGGTCAGACTTGGTCTTAAGCCCTTCACAGTGGAGCAGCCATGTTGTTGGTTTGTACCTCATCCGCGATAACCACTGCTTTTCATCTTGTTTCAACGCATTATATCAGTTAGGCCTTCCTGTTTTGGCCGTTCATTAACTCAATTTTGTATTCAGATGTAAGATTTACTTACTAATCTAAAATATAACTTGGTACCACTTTCCTCATTATGTCTCCTGAACAAATTGTGTTCTATTTGAAATATCAAACATATTTTGGTACTCCCTTGATCAACAATTCATTGGAAGATTAGCTGATTAGATATATGTCCCAGTCGCTTGGTTATTTGTTGTGTGTCGACAGGATCTGTTGACAACTTCACTTTCTATGCAGGAAAAATTAGCCCTTGGATTGACTTGGACTCTGAAGATGAAACACTTCGGAATGATTCTGAAATTGCATTGAAACAAGAAATAGCATGGGCTTCTCATCTATCTTTGCAGGTGAATCATGATATTGAAATTTGTTCATGGTTATCATCTCTTAATTAAGATTCACAATATCTACTGTTCACCTGCACACTACTGCAATAATCGTGTACTGCAATAATCGTGTATGCATTCTGTACTGTCTTTACGTGCTTGTGATCACTCACAGATTTTGCTCAAGAATCTTGGCTTTCGTTTTGCAGGCTTGTCTTCTGCCTACACCTAAGGCAATTTCTTGTGCTAATTATGCTAGGTGTTTGAATCAGATTTTACAGAACTTAGGCAGCATGCAGGTAAAGTTTGGACATTCCCATGTTTACATCAAGTGATCAAACTTGTTATTAATATATAGTCTTGGTAAATATTGCACGTGTTTGTATCATGTCCTTTCCCTTTTGTTCTTATTATTTACTTCCATATTTAAAGTTGTGGCTTAGGATTCCCCTGATGAAGTCGGACGATGACACAGAGGCCAAGAGCCCAGATGCTATGGTGAGTAATATTCTTTATTTACTGTTCAACATAAGGACTTTCAATTAGATGTTTTTACTTTCAAAAGATGGGTTGGGTGGCTCAATGTCCTTTGTTGTATCCTATTGGAATGAACTGATTTCTTAAGGTCTAGGACAGCAATAATAGTTATCGTGGGAGTAGAAAAATCAGCACAGTGGTTTAAAGTCCTGGTCATCTTTTCATATTATCTTTCATAGATGTGCAGTTTTTGCTTATATTGCATCGGACTTGGTTTCTATTTTTTTTATATAGTCTTTCTTATGCTTTAGTCCCATTTTGCTTTTTTGTTATTCCCTACAGTTTGAAGAGACTGTTGATTCGTGGGAGCTGTGGAATTCCTTTAGGCTTCTTTGCGAACATCATAGCCAGCTTTCAGTTGCACTTGATATTTAGTGAGCTTATAGCGTCTTATGATTTTTTTCAGCAGGTCTCAATTTATCATTTATATTTTTGCCACCTGACAAGGTTTTCTATTCCCGCTTTTCAGTTCGTTCTTACCTTCGGCTTCTTCAGTTGCAAGATGGTTTGGAGAACCTGTTAGAGCAGCCATAATAAGTACACATGTAATTATACGTAGGATAGTGCATTTATAGCATATTTTATTTACTTTAATGTTCTCGTAGTAGCCACTTTAGTGATATGACACCTCAGTTATGGGCATCTGAAAAAGCATGTTCATAAAACATGATTAAAATATACAGAAAGACCTTTCCTACATTATCAAATGAGTGATGTCTGTTTAACTGTTGACATCATTTGTTTGATATCTCATTTTGTTGTCAAATGTCAATGTTCCTTAGAGTTCAAGTACCAATATTCTATAATAGTAACACAATTTTGTGATCTGTAAAGCAATATGACAGTATGTTGGTTTCAACTTCAAGTGGACTATCATGTATATCCTAAGTCAAACATAAAATAGTCCCTAGGCAGAAAACACTCTTGACCCATGCTTTGTATTTATTTGACAAGTTGAAGCATCCTAGCTCATATGGCCTGGTTGGAGAACTCCTTTTTTTTTTTTTAAAACACTTTCTAGGATCTGATCTTCAAAAGCTATGACAGCGAAACCACTGAACATGAAAGTTGACTTGGTAAAAGTACTCTCTCTGTCCCGGATTCAATTGAACATTTGCCGAAAGGGTCCGTTCCGAATTAGATTGAACATTTCCTAAAGTGGCAATAAAGCAACTCAATCAACTTAAACTATCCCCTCCAAATATCTCAATGTTACACCACATGCCATTACTTTTCCTACACAAAAAAGCAACTTTTACTGATAAACAACTCTCACATTAAACTCCGTGCAAATATTAAATGTTAAATTGATTCCGGGACGGAGGAAGTAGTATTTTTTTTTTCAGTCCCTATAGCTGCTGTCTATGATTCCTCACTTTTATGGATTCTCAACAATGGCATGGTGTCCAATATCTGAATGCTACTAAGCTTAGGATTTAAGGTCCAATATATGAACATTCCACTGAGTTACTAAGATACCACCTCAGAAGCCCTATACATTTATTACAGTTGTTTCATAGACGTCCCCTCCTTTAGTGTAAGTATGTACGTCAATTTTTCTCATGCTAAATGAGCTGTTGTGTTGCAGTCTTTTCTAACCAATGCAAAGGGATATCCTTGTCTGTCAAAGCGTCACCAGAGCTTAACAACTGCTTTTTTCAATCACTCAATTCAGGTATTGTTAGGAAATATTTCTTAGATTCTAATTTCGATATTTCTAGAGTATTAATTTGCTCTAGCACATATGTTCTTCCTTGATTTCCCGTGAGAATATACCATTATCTGTAATGTAATTCAATATCTGGTTTCTCTGAAACCTACCAAAAAATAGGAGTTGTGCATGCTTAAATTCGATGCGAAAGCATCAGAAGTTTAGAACTTTGATCTATATATGCTGTTTCATCTGTATACTGTTTACCACACAGATAGTGATTTCTGGCCAACCAGTACATCCGCAATCAAAACCTGATAACCACGTTGAAGGTATGACTTTCTGAGCTGAGTTATGCTGCACTGGTTTCATTGATTATCTTCAACAAAGTGTAGTATGTTTCTCTTTTGCCTGAAACAAATTATTTTGATAAACTTTTGATCTTGCTTGAGTTATGTTCTTTTGATGTTTTAACTAGTCTCATCTAGGTACATTAATGATGGTATGCTTTTTCAGGAAGTTGGAAGCACCCCTTAAGGCCGTACTTAGATTACATTGCTTACCTTTATCAAAAGATGGACCCCCTTCCTGAACAGGAGCGTTTTGAGGTAGAGTCCCCCTTTGAGATAATGCTCTTCAAGTTTCATATGGTGTAATGTAATATTTGTACTCCTTTATATTTTAAATATAACTTCCTCTTTATGTTATTCCAGCTTGGGTACAGAGACTATCTACAATCACCCTTGCAGGTGAGTTTCCATTCAAGTTTGACTTTTCTTTGCCACTAAATTGCCCTTGGACCACTTTTGGATCTTTATCAATTGTAATGCAGTTCCTCTAGCTCACCCATAATTATCTTTTTGCTGATTTTGCAGCCACTCATGGATAATTTGGAGGCACAAACATATGAAACATTTGAAAAGGACACAGTTAAATATAGTCAGGTGTGTGATGATTTTGGAAATATATCAAGAACCATTGCTGCATTGCATGTTGATGGGCTAGATATCTATATTATTAATCAAATCTACTGAACCATCTCGTAAATAAATAGTCGGAAACGCAAAAAGTCCTCCCTGTTATAGAAGTATCAGTTTAGGCGAGGGTTATGTGCTTGCATCTGTTGATAGAATGATCTTGTCCGATTGAGCATCACTCTGATCATTCACTGGTTGTTTCCCTTTCCTTTCATGTGGTAACAGTCCACAACGTGTTCCATTTTTGCACCTTCTGGGTCTATATAGTCCATATCCGTGTTCAAAATTAATTAGAAGACAACAGAATGCATATTTCAATTAAAGCTCCTAAATGTCTTCATGGATGCTACATTTAATGTTAATATCTATGTCATATCATGACAGTACCAAAGAGCAGTTGCTAAGGCTTTACTTGACCGTGTTTCAGATGAAGATGCTTCTAGATTGACCACTGTAAGTATGATTTCTTTGTTTAACTGTATTTTCACTCTGATAACTGCAATGCAGTATGACTTGGACAACACTTTGGACCTTGTTATGACACGCTCTTTCTACTTTCTTTAGGTGTTGATGGTTGTTGGTGCTGGACGAGGACCTCTTGTCAGGGCATCACTGCAGGTTTTTTCCGTCACTCTGCAAAGAAAATACGTGGAAATTTGATTTGAACAATGCTAAGGTTTCAGTTGTTGTGCTTATTCTTCTCTTGTTTGATAGGCAGCCGAAGAAACGGAACGTAAATTGAAAGTATATGCAGTAGAAAAAAATCCAAATGCAGTGGTAACACTCCATGTAAGTTCCGAAATATCTCATCTGTTCATCTACTATTATGAATGCTGAACCCTTTTCCAGGTTATGGTTGTGCTGGGTTATCAGAATTATTTTCTAAATTCCAAGTTCCACCAAGCAAAATGCATCATCTGTCCATAATTTAGAGTCTTAGACCTTATGTATGACACTTCACTTCTGAGCTTTATAATACCTGCCATGACACTATGAATTTAAGACGCTTAATGGGTCTAGGATTTTTACTATTTAAGTATTTTTGTAGATGAACCTGACATTTGGTATCACAATAAATGTGTAGCTTCGTGTCATTATTTGCTGCGAAAAGGTTGTTGTAAATAGGTGCAAATCAGTGATGATTTTACTAGATGATTGTAGAATTCTGTAAATTTGAAATTTTTAGTTTAAATGGTCTGGTGCAGCTGGAAGATTGTTAGAGTCTTACATACCACATAACTACTAAATTCTATGGATGGGGATATGTGGATAAAAAAGAATACATGCTGGTGTAAACATTTCATCTCAATGAATTAGTTTTTGCCCAATGAACGTGCTATATTCTAAAGTCGATATATTTTTCAGAAATTAATCAGCTTAATTGTTATATGATCATCAGTGTCTATGTGTACATTTAATAAGTTCGATTTGATTTACTTTTATCTATGTTTATGATATATGTAAGTTACTGATGTGAATAATACCTTAATGTCCTTGAAACAGAGTTTGGTCAAGCTTGAGGGTTGGGAAGAGATTGTAACCATTATTTCTAGTGACATGCGTGATTGGGATGCTCCAGAAAAGGCCGACATATTGGTATTTAGTCATTTTGTGAAGTTAATTCTAAAAACGAAAAGCTTTGGTTGGTTATTTCTTCGTCATTTTGCACTTCGTAAGATTCTCTACTGTTCAACCTGGTGTAGGTCAGTGAGTTGCTGGGATCTTTTGGTGACAATGAGCTCTCACCTGAATGTCTTGATGGAGCCCAAAGATTTTTAAAAGAAGATGGAATCTCAATCCCATCATCGTATGTTCTGTAACCTTTGTCCTCCCATTTTTATTGTTGAAGTGAAATTAGCATGTTGGAGCAAACCAAATTGTTTTTTTCTCGTGTTCTTTGCAGGTACACAAGTTTCATTCAACCTGTGACTGCTTGCAAACTTTACAATGATGTAAAATCCCTGGCATTGTGCTCAGTTTTTCTAACCTTTCTTAGATTTTCATCCACTTACACTCGCTATGACACAGATAAAGTCACATAAAGATCTTGTGCACTTTGAAACTGCTTATGTGGTCAAGCTGCATCGCGTGGCCAGACTTTCAGATACTCAACCTGTAAGTTTTCTCTTCTCTCTTCAGAATGCATATTGATGTTTGATTTATAAATTATGTTGCTTAGCATTTTGTAGATTGGTTCAAGCAGTTAACATCTCCATTTTGCTTAAATAGGTGTTCACATTTACGCATCCAGAACACTCAACCAAGGCAACCAATGATCGTTATAAGAAGCTCAAGTTTGATATTCCTAGAGACACTGGGCTCAGCCTTGATTCATGGTATGGTTCTGAAGACTCGTACATTTTTTAAGCTCAGCATGCTGAAATTAAGTTGCAACTACTGTAACTCGGAAATGATTTGTCGTAGGAAATGTATATAAGATTGCTTCCTATAATCTTGATTCAAATTTCATCAAAAGAAATAGCTATTGTTGCTGATTTTAACTTTTGAATCCAGATGTAGAAGCATCATAATATGGGGGGATTGTGTTCATGACCTAAGTTTGCTCGACCTTTTCCTTTTTGTCCTTACAGGATTCGCAGGTTATTTTGATGCAACTCTTTACAAAGATGTACATCTTGGCATTGAGCTGTCAACAGCTACCCCCAACATGTTTAGCTGGTATGGTTTGTTGTATTCTAAAAGCCCTGTTAAAATGCAATTAGCAGATCCATGTTTGTACATCATTAACTTTTTTACTAGAAAGTAAACATAAGATGAGTGTCCTTTATTACCTAGAAAAAAGGATTCCCTAGAAAAATGGAAGTGCTTATATAATCGTGCTAGTGTCTGGCATTAACTTGTACTTTTAGTTTCTTGAAATTGATCTCAATAATTTACTTTTATTACATCTTAACAGGTTCCCAATATTTTTTCCACTGAGGACACCAGTGTGTGTTCCGCCTGGGACTCCTTTAGAAGTTCATTTTTGGCGTTGTAGTGGTTCTACCAAGGTATGATCCTCCACGCCCCTCCCCACTGTACACCAGATCTATGCTTATCTAGAACGTACGTTTCAACAAGTGATCTCTTTTTTCCGTCTTCTAATAGAATTTTATTATATCAGGTTTGGTACGAGTGGTGCGTGTTTTCTCCATCACCTTCGGCTATGCACAACACAAATGGTCGGTCGTACTGGGTCGGTCTATAGAGATGTTAATTGTGAATGCAAGATGGAGCCAAATGGCATTCTTGTATATTCAGAGAGCACTCTTGGCTCTGTGTTGGATAAGTTATCTGGGAATCGCTGTTTCACACAGTCTTGCCCTTCGGTGTTGTACTTAATGTAACTTTTTTATATTTTAGAGATGTAATAATATATTCGAATTTTGTTTTTTAATATCATTATTAGAAACATATTTATGCTTTATTCTTTTTTATGTGTACTATATTATTTGTTTTTACAATCTTATTATATAATTGCGAAGCAGTTTGTTGGGTGGACTCAGTATTCAAAATTTCCCGAGTGTAATCAAGGAAAATAGGAAATGATTTATTTTGTTTTAGGGTTCTTAACTTATTGCGCGAGATGAGTTTTCTCATAGGGTTTAAAAAGAAAATCTTATTGCACTTTCTATGTGTGTACTTGTATTGTTTAATCTTTACTATTACTAATGTGAAAGTCAATTTGTCAAATTAAAATTTAGTTATGATAACCGAAGGGGTATTACTCATAACACTGAAGGATGTCTTTATATTATAATATGAACATTAATATTGATAATTGAAGAGTATAATTTACATTACAAAAGAGTATTAATCGTGATAATTGAAGGGAATGTCTGTAAATATAAAATCAATTTTACGTAAACAAGTATCATATGAGACTTAAAAATCCATATATAGCATATTAGATTAGTTGGGGGTTCAAATTATTTTTTTTAGAGAACTTTCATTTGTACGTTTATGCTCTCTACACTTCTTTCTTTTTTTAACGTTTTGCTCATCAAATTTAAACTTTTTATTTCGACTCTGACGGTGTAAAATGAAAATGAAAATGAAAATAAATGGACAAGAAGCAAAAAACATAGAATGCAACAAAAAAGTAAAATTAAAAGAGAAACATATTGAAATCTTCTTCCAAAGAAAAAACAATTATCTAATTAATTGTTTTAACTTTTAAGAGCCTGTCAAAAAAAAAAAAAACTTTTAAGAGAAAAATCTAGTTGGTGGGCCAAGCCCAGCCCATTATTTTAGCTGTCAATAATAATGAGGCCCACAAATCTTATGAGCATCTTCCCTGCAAAATTATCTCTTCCCATTTCCCAACCCTAGCGTTTCCCTTTTCCTCGCTGACGCTGATTTATCGAAAGTGATCTTGTTTTGGGGATTTATCTCCGTTCAAATCAGATTAGAGCTCGGATATTTTTCAATTTTTTGTTGAATTTCGCTTTGCAATCATGTATAATGGTATAGGGTTACAGACACCTCGAGGATCCGGAACCAATGGTTACATCCAGTCGAATAGGTTCCTCGTGAGGCCGAAGACGAACAAAGTTGTCACGGATTCGAGCAAGGGATTTGAATCGGGTCAAGGAACCGCCGGTGTGACCAGGAAAGCCAACCAAGATATATTGGAGCACGATCGCAAACGTCAAGTGCAGCTCAAGCTGCTTGTGTTGGAGGAGAAGCTGATTGATCAAGGATATACTGATGCCGAGATTGCGGAGAAGCTTGAGGATGCAAGGAAGTCGCTTGAGGCAAAGGATTTGGAGAGTGAAGATGGAGGAAACATTATATCAGATAAGTACGTACCATTTTTTTAAAAGTAATTCCATTTTGTTGGACATTTCAAAAGTGGTTTTGGTTGCTTTTATTTTTCCTTTTGAATAAGCAGAGTTAAATATATGCAATTTTTTGTTCAAATTCGTTTGGTTTGTATTGTTTTGGTTAGCATCGTTGATAGATGGAAGAAAGAATTACCCTTATGTAGGTAACTCTAAATTGTGTGTGTGCAATATGCCACTCTCTCCATGTGTTTGTATATTGTTGAAAGCTATAGTAGATATGCAATGTGCACGAACATAAAAAATGAGTACGAGTAGTAGTTGTCATCCTGATAATCTTGGATGCCATTTTAATCATTGCTAATTCCTTTTATCATTTCAATCTTTTTTTCATGAGGCTGTGTAGACTTAATTTTTTTTTTATGCATATGTTGCTTACAGTGCTTCTCTCTCATACTTTTTTTCCTCCCGTCTCTGGATTAGTCTCAACTTAGAGTAACCTTAACTCGTTAAGATGAAATGGTCTCTAACTTATTTGGTGAGTAGATGCAACTGCAGCCAGAGGGTTTTAATTTGCTCTGTAACTAATTATTTGCTTCATACACAGTTCTGATTGACAGAAATTCAGTACCCTTGATTTTTGTATATTGAGATTATGATTTTTTTAGTTATTGTGTATTTTGTGTATAATCAGGGTTTCAAATACCCAGACCCATCAGATAGCTGCATTGAAGGAAAGACAAATGGAAACACTTAAAGCTGCTCTTGGAATAGTATCTGAGGCTGATAGAGAAAAAATTCGCGGTGATGCAGAGGAGCCAGATTTTGAAGAGATGGAGGAGGGTGAACTAGAAAACATTGCTATTGTGAGAGATGATATGCGAAAGATTGCAAAGAAGCCTGAATCTGGTAGAGATGAAACCAAGCGTCGGGATAAGGAGAAAGTCAAAAGAAGGCATGATGATTCATCCAACTCGGATAAAATTGTGAGGCGTGGGACTAAGGAAAAACAGAAGAAAGGCAGTATAAGTACAGACAATACCGACAGTAGTGATGGTTCTGATGTCGATGTTAGGAAGAAGAAGAAAGCTCCATCTAGGGAACACAGAAAAGGGCATTACAGTTCTTCCGATTCAGAGTCTAGTTCTGATTCTGAATCTGATGGAAAAAAGAATAAGGTATCTCGTCGCCGTCATGATTCTGACAATGACTACAGCTCTGATGAGAGAAAGCAAAAGCTAAAGAAGCCTTCAAAAGGCAGACGAGATGACTCTGATGATGACATTTCTGATGATGGCGGTGTTCCTCATGGTAAAAAGTCGAAAAGCAAACCACCCGTCACTTCTGATGCAGGCCATGTTCATAGATCAAAGAGTAAGCATCACGACTTTAATGACAGATATAACCCTGGTGATGACCATACAGACCATCTTCAGGGAAAACAAAATCGAAAGAATAGAGAATTTAATTCTGATGATGAAATTGATGAAGGCCTCAGAAATAAGTCTCGAAAGGGGAAAGAGCCTATCAGGAGCAGGCGTCATGATTCTGACGATGAATTAAGTGCTGATAGATTAGAGAAAGGTGAAAGAAGGCGATCTGAGAAAATCAATCAGCAGAAAACTCACAAAGCCGAGGATTATGAATCTGATGAAGGCCCCAGAAATAAGCCTCGGATGGGGAAAGAGCCTACCAGGGGCAGGCGACATGATTCTGACAATGAATTATATGCTGATAGATTAGAGAAAGGTGAAAGAAACCGACCTGAGAAAATCAGTCAACAAAAAACTCACAAAGGAGATGATAATGAATTTGATGAAGGCCCCAGAGATAAGCCTCGGAGGGGGAAAGAGCTTTCCAGGGGCAAGCGGCATGATTCTAACGATGAATTAATTACTGATAGATTAGAGAAAGGTGAAAGAAACCGATCTGAGGAAATCAATCAGCAGGTAACACACAAATCTGAGGATGACGAATCTGATGAAGTCCCCAGAAATAAGTCTCGGAGGGGGAAAGAGCCTGCCAGGATCAGACGGCTTGAATCTGATGATGAATTATATACTGCTGATAGAGTAGAGAAATATGAAAGAAGCCGACCAGAGAAAATCAGTCAAAAGCAAACTCACAAAGTGGAAGACCATCCCCTCAATAATAGTAGGGAGATTAGGAATGATAGACAGGAAAAAGTTGGTCAAAAGTATGGGAAAGAAAGTGACTCTGATTCTGATGAAGCAACTAAAAAGAAAAGGGAACGATATGATAGAGATAAGGTTGGCAGTGGCAGACAAGACATAGATCACGGAAGAAATCTGAAACTTGATTCTGGAAAGGATGATATTCGTAAGAAGGATGATTTCGTCGAGAGAAGTAGAGATAAGGACTTGACTCGTGATTCAGGTGCCAGAGGCAGGGAGAAAGGTTATGTGCATGAAGTTGATGGTAGGGAGAAACAGAAGTACAAGGATGATGGGTTGGATACATTCAGGAAATTGGAGCAATTGAATAAGTCTAAGGGAGATGGAACTGGAGACAAAAGTGAAGACATGACAATGAGTAAGCGGAAAACAGACGATGGACATTGGGATGAACATCCCGAGAGAAAGTCAAGAAAGCTTGATGACAATAGGAAAGATGATGAGGATCGTGAAGGTTACGGACGAAGTAGGAGAGAGAGAGGAAATGATGGCAAGGACACATCTCGGCATGAGAATAGGAAAGATGATGAAGGTTACAGACGAAGTAGGAGAGAGAGAGGAGATGATGGCAAGGACACATCTCGACATGAGTATAGGAAAGATGATGAAGGTTATGGAAGAAGTAGGAGAGATAGAGGAGATGATGAAGACCGCCATGGAAGAAAGCATGAAAGGTATGGAAATGGAGAGCCATACAAGAGAGATCATGAGACAGGAGAGAAGCATGTCAGTAATAACGATGAGAAGGATGGGGACTTCTCCTCGAAGAGAGCTAGATATGATGAACCACGTTCTAGTGGAAGAAAATATGAGGATGACAGGGACAGGCGCCGTTAACAAATTCATCTGTGGATTATTTCGAGTTGGAAGTATGGATGGTAAGTCTTGTACAATTCATTGAAATATAAAATTAGTTGGTTTTAGCTGGCTTTCCATTTTGCAAGTGTGATATACTCCTGTTTCTATTTTGAGATGATGATCTGTACTTTCTCTTATGCCTTTAGTATGTTGTGCTAGTCATGATAACTTCTATGTACACAATCATGGCAGTTATGTTTTTAAATACGTAATCTTTTTTTATCAAACTCAAGTTCTATATTAACGTAATTCTTGCAATTTGCCTACTGAAACTGTAATATTCTCTTCTCACATTTTGTTGATCATTGCAGTGAGTTGGTGCTCCTTGCACGTGAGAGCTGGCTCTTCCGAGGAACTATTTGGTCGTGTTGCTGAGACTTATATACTGCAAAGAGATTGGAATATGTTTTACTGAAGACTGTGTTGTTATAAATCTTGTGTGAGTGAGAGAGAGCCTCTCTAGGATCTTCAAACATCCTTATGTTTTGGTGCATACATGGTGTATGGATTGCTATGATTTTCATCTCATTTCGACAGTTTCTGTATTTTCTTTTTACATAATGTCATATGATGCTTCCAGTGAAATATGAATCATTGTTTTGCTTTGTTGCTTGTTAATTCTGTTTGGCTATGTTTGCTACGCAACAGAAAAGACAGAAATAATCGTTCTTTTCAGGTAAGCCATACTTGCTTGTGTATTACAAATTACATACATACAATATAAATTATGATAGTCTGCACTTTCTTCTCTTTGGAATAATCGAGTAACCATAACTCGATAAGATGAAATCGGGTATGATCTGAGTAGCTGCAACTATGTTTGATCATGAAAATCAAACAATCAGGTCTCTCAATTATGTGTGTGTGAGAGAGGGGGAGAGCTGTTGAGAAACCCACTGGTCGTATTCGTGGAGCAGTTGTTGTAGAAGCAACGGCACTAACTGGTCTACAAGAGCTTGCATCATTCTGAGGCCAAAACAGTTGGATCAAAAAAACACCCTAAATAACTACAAGTTTTTTGTATTTTAATATTGATTCGAGGGTACTTACATGTTTCCTGGAGCCTCAACAGCTGATGGGGGAAGCATTGCAAATGGTTGTGTGTAAATCTGCATAAGGTAGATAATTATTTATGAGATGGCATGACACATCACGATTTGGCTCCATATCAAAACTGTGTATATATACATATTTGCAGCACATAAGAGGAAGGTTGACTAATTAAATTTGGAAAACAACCTCAAGGACAAGATTTAATCTCACATCAACATCCAGAAATTGTTCAGCATCAACTGTTTCCCATTTTATGCGGTTTCTCATTGAAGCTGCAACATTTTGAAACCAAACAAATGTGGATCTTTTCAACTTGAATAGAAATCACAATCTTTTTTCCCAGAAATTTTGATAGAATTTTTGCTTTAATCTACCTGAAAAGTGCTCGTTCTGTCGTTCCACAGCCTCAGAACCTTCAAACTGGAACGCAACGTAAACATCATCCATCATGTTTTGAAGATATGAAGAGTGTAACATAGGTACAAAGATGTAATTCATTACAGAGAGATAACCGGTCGTGACAATAGCAATACCCATTTATTTGTTCCATCTGTTCTGATATCGAAAATCAGATTCTTAATATTACTTAAAAAAGATTCTCTTTTCTTAAAACTTATTAGAAGCATACCTTGCAAGAAATCAACTCAACTACACAATCTTCACTACTAGGAGTTACTTGCAAATCCAAAATCGGAGCAACCTCGAAATTCAAAAGTTGAATCTGCGGTAGGATGCACCTGATTGAATCAACACATAGTTAGTAGCCATAATTACATTAGTTTACATCTACATATGTAGATATAGTTATTGTTCTTAGAGGCACACTTGCGTGAGACGGTTTCACGATGAGACGAAACATAATTTGAGCATTGACGCTTTAATAATTTGGAAGGGGGGTGGTGTCGATTTGTGTTAAGTTGTACCCCGTCTCATACAAGTTTTTATCATGTTCTACATACATATGTAGATATAGTTATTGTCATGTTCTTATTATAATGTCAAAAAGGGAACTAACAGACGCTATTTAAGGATACACACTGAATAAATCCAGCCCTCGTTCAATGCTGCATTGACATCATTATCTTTCTTCAAATAATAGGAAGTTACATACTAATAAAAAATTACCAAAATGAACATTAACCAAGTATAGCCAGTGCATAAACAATAAAACAAAATTCACCTGTACAAATTGGAATCAAGGGGTTGGTAACTCTGCAAGACCCTTGTATTCAAGATTGCTTCAATCCCAGATGGATGGCTCAAAAATTCACTGATGTGGCAACTTTTATTCTCAGCATCACCATAATTAGGAAGCTTTATCCTCTCCCTCTTTGTAGCTGAAAGATTAGCTTTCTTTACTTTTGACTCTGATAATTTTGCTTTATTTATGCTCACTTTCATGACTCCATTTCTCTTCCTTGAGGGGTATTTCAAATTTGAAAAAAGGATACAAAAAGTTATGCAAGAAACAAGCAACTGTAAATAGCACATTTGAGGTATAATAGAAAATACCTGCTTCTGAAGATTTGTTGGAGAAATTGGGAGTGAAGTGAGGAAAGGGTGTAGTAAATTTGGCTTGTTGCCATGGTTATTAGTTTGTAGATGTTACAGTTGCATTTGAAGCTCCATTGATAAACTCATAAGCAGAAAGGAAGAATTAAAGGTTGCAAAAACAGAGAATCCAACTTTTGGAGAAGATGAAGTGACAACTGGTGGTGACAAATCTTTGGAACATAGTGAATTTCACATGCCTTGGAATTTAGATAGATATGGTATAAATATATTTATATAAATTTTGTCAAAGAAAAAACTGTATTTTTTTTCCAAGTAATAACTGTATTCGCTTCGCATCAATAACCTCAAAATCCAAACTGCCAAAAGGAAGAATAATTTTCGTCGAATTATAGCATTTTTAATTATTTTTTCAAGCTTTGTGTTATCCCTGATTGGTCGTATTTACTGTATTGGAACAAAATGGAAGATTAAAAGTTAAAAATTAAAAAGCCATAATAATCTTCCCAACCACAATTGTGGCCCATCAACTCCACTTTATTAATAACCAATCAGATGGTTTTTTTTCTCTAAATTTTATCTACTCACACGCTGTGGAAGACAATACACCAATTAAAATACAAGAAATATGATAATTATCATGAATTTATACTGTATAGATCAATAAAATACCAAAGGGTCCTATTCTTTTTTCACCATATTTCTCCCCAGGCTCAATTCCCAGATTGATATTATCAATTATACAAAAAAAATGACAATTTCATGCAAGATGAAACATGTAAATCACCATAGTGATGTTCCCCTCCTGAAAAATTTCATGATCATCCATCTTTCTAACCATTATATGAACTAAAAGGAAAGCTCATGAAAATTAAATAGTCAGGCAGACCCCAATTGTTGTCGCTCTTACTAGTGTCGTTTCTTACCACCGCCACTCTTTCTCTTGCCTTGGCCCTTGTTACCCCCTTTCTTTTTCTTCCCTTTACCACCAGTAGCTTGTCTACCTTTGTCGTTGGAGGGTTGAGGGGCAGAAGGTTGCAACATATGTTTGACATCGAGCACACCGTTTCTGAAATTGCCCTCAGTAGCCCTCAATACTCTATCCTCTGGCTTACGCCTCTCTGGTACCCTTTTACCACCACCACTGCTACTAAACGCTCCGAACCTTCCAAGTATTGCTCTCTGAAAACAACAATCATTTCTTTCTATAAACGTTCATCTAAGAATAATTGCAGTAAGCGACAAAAAAAGATGTAACTGACCTCTTGTTGCATTTTTTCATCCCTCTCCTTTTGTTTCTTCATTGCAACTCGTGCTACGCTGAGAGGTAACCTCTGCTTCTTTGGAGGCTGTCAAGGGTAATGAACAGTTTATATATATATGGCATTTTGGAGGTTAAATTGTGCTGCAACAAGAAATGAAACAGCAATTCACCTTTCCACCAAGTGATACAACCTTCCTATTCTCCAAGTCCTTTTTTTGTTTCCATGTCATATGTGACGATCCTGCATCAGCATAAAATTAGACCACTCCTAAACATAGCAACTGCATAAAGTAAATAATAGGCATTCTTTACAGGCACAAATTGTCATTAGTTGGGCAAGGGAGTGTTTCTGGACATGGATGTGATATCAAGGACACGAGATTGACATATACAACAATACGCATAAACTCCGCTTACTTTCCAGTTCATGTTCTCATGATCGATTTTTTCTTTCAGACTTTGGATACAAATAAGAACGCGCTCAGTAGGTAGCTCGTTTAAATCATCAAAACTTGTGCTCTGTATCAATAGATACTTAACTTTAGAATAGTATTCCTATGCTTTAAATTTAGTGTGTCCAATCCACATCATACCACATCATAGTAACGACTCCTGAGAAACATTTATAATTTTTCAGAACAGAAACATGGTAATCATTCTTTTTCAATTTTGTCAAATATATTCACTTTTTTTTTTTTCTGAAAATCATTTTTACTTGGTCACTGCAAACTTTATTTTTCACATTTTACAACACCTCAAACAAGAAAAGTAACATTCATGCAACCAGACACCATAAAATTTAGCATTCTTGAACCCTCAAGTAGCAAAGTTCATCGATAACCACAACTCCTAATTGATACATTGACAAACCAAAAATTGAAAGGCAAATTTACCTGTTCAGAGGGATAAAGTGGAACTTCAACTAAGGTAATCAATTATGGGAGAAATTCAATCAAGACACGACATAAAAAGTCCAGAGATAACATCACAATAAAGAGATAAAATGTGGTGATTCACAAATTCTCCCACCCAGAGGAACAATCACTTCAATTCTCCCAGTTTCCAACTTAGACAAATATTTGGAAAGTAATAAGAAATGGATTGGCTAAATAATTCAACAAATTCTGTACTGCAATAACTTAACCAGTAGTCAATTTACATTCTTAATACCAAAGATTTAATGAAATACACCAGAGTAGGTATGAGAAAACTTATCTTACCCAAAAACTCAATATCTTTTAGGATGGACTTGATATCAATTTTCGGTTCATCAGATTCCTCGACAGCATCGGAAGATAAGGAGGGTCCTTTTTTGGCTTCTTTCCTCTTCATGAACATATCTCTTTGTTCCCTTTTCCTCTTCATGGACATATCTCTTTCGTCTCCTTTCCTCTTCATTGCAATTTCTCTTTTTTCCTAATAAATATGCATGAGATATCAGGGAAGTAACAAATAGAGTTTCACATTTAAAAAGTAAAATAAAAACAAGAACTTTAAAGAGAAATATGTCCCGACTTATTCCAGAGCTTCCAAATTTTTGAATAACTCTAACAATTAAAGATCAACTCTCTAATCATTGTATGGTTTAGTTACTTACTTGCATACTATCAATATAGCAAGACATACAAACTATAAACTAAATTCTTCTAGAAAAGAAAATCACTTTGATTTCTAACATCACAATAAAAAAAGCTTTGGGGGCGAGAACAAACAGAGGGCCCGAGGCGTGAGGAGCCTCTTGAACATGTTTGTATCTTTTTTTGTAAAAATAATATCCCCTATTATTGGAGGAATAGGTATAACAGATAAGATTCAAAAAAAAAAAAAAACTCACGAAATGTGCAGGGGCGGCGCCGGAGCAATGATGGAGGCTGACTGGTGGAGTGCGGCGGACGGAATTAGGTTGGACAATTAGTTCAGAGGAATGATTAACGAAGAGTACCTGGGCGGAGATCTGACGGAAGTGTGGAAGCGCGGTGGAGGTCTGAAATTGAATACGCTGGATTTGAGCAACAAACCTAGCTTGCTTTACCTACGTCAAAAAAAAAAACCTAAGCTTTTAAATAGTATCTTAAACGATTTTAATATATAAAATTTAAATTTTTAATCAATTGGGTCCATAGCTCAGTGGTAGAGCAATTGACTGCAGATCAATAGGTCACCGGTTCGAACCCGGTTGGGCCCTTAAATTTAATTTTTTATATGATTTTTTCAAATTTAATTCATCATCATTCTAGTTTTATATGATTTTTTCAAATTTAATTCATCATCATTCTATTTTTTTTTATGATTTTTTCAAATTTAATTCATCATCATTCTATTTTTTTTTCCAAATCACATCTATCATGATAAAAAAAAATCAATTCTCCAGATCGAACATCTAATGTACGTGACTGAATAGTTTTAGGGACGGTTTTATACATGAGACGAGGTACAACTTAGCATAAATCACACTCATCCCTCCCAAAATGTTAAAGCGTCAATACCCAACTTATGCACTGTCTCACCGTGAGACTGTCTCATACAAATGTATCTCTTTCAAAATTATTTTTATTTCAAAACATGTGAGATGACTTTTGAAAAAAAAAATTGATTCACTTTGTAAACAACACCTTACATTGTACGAAAAAACGTGTATTTATCTATCAATTTAGGCTCCGTTTACTTTGAAAATAAGAATTAAGTTAGATAAGATAAGGTGGGATGAAAATAGGGGATGTGATTGAATTTTCTTATCTTATCCATCATCTACTTGAGTGAATGTGATCAAATTTAATCCACCTATTTACTGAAATACCCTCCTCCCACCCTCTACGTTTCTTCCCAAAATTTTCTCGTGCGATCAATAATTCAATTTTGGAGTTTATTTTCTCACTAATTCATTCATATATTCAAGAAATTCAATCAAGCCTGTAAATTCAATTAAGAACCTGCAAATTCAATTCATCTCATCCTCACTCTTTCAAATTTTCATTCAATTCTGCAATTAAATCCCACTGATATTTTAAAAAACAGAGGCACAATTCAATTCCATTGATATTTTAAAAAACAGAGGCACATGCTTTCAAAATGTCTGCAATATAATTACTCTTATTAAATAGAAACATATTAATTCTAACGAGTTTGCAAAAACCAAATCTATCAGAAAGAGGTTGCAGAATCTGTTCTAAAAGCATAAGCACAATTTATTCCATAAACTAATTTGTTCCAATTTCCGTTATATCTCATAAACCAATTCAGTCACAAACACCAATTCACTCCCAAAATATCAATTCATTCCCAAAAAAATCAAGCCTAAAATCGCGACTTATTTCTCATTCTCAGAAAATTAAGAATACAATACAAAGGGGACGAGGAACGCGGTGGCAGTTTTGCGAGGAGGAGCGGTTTTGGAGAAAAAAGAGATAAGAATACAAAGGGAAGGACCGGTTTGCAGTATATTGTTGGGAGAATGAAAAATAGAGATTGATTTTTTTAGGAAGAATAAGAACATTATTCACATCATTATTTTTTTAGGTGTACGTATACAAAATGAAATGTAGTATATTGTTGGGAGAATGAAAAATAGAGATTGATTGCTGACAGTGTCACGATGGAAACATAATTTGGGAATGACGATTTAACACTTTATAATTAATGAAAGTTGTGGTAGTAAAGGCCAACTCATTGTTCAAAGATTACACTTTCCACACATAAATCCACCAACATCAATGACTGAAATGGCACAAAACTTTGCTATACTTTGTGTTCGAATCAAATGACATAATTGGCACAAAAATGACCAGTCTTTGTGTTGGGCTTCAATTCCATGTAAAGTTTGAAATCTTGATAAAATGGGTGTCGCGTGTGTAATGCAACAAAGATGTTACAAGGACGCCTTTATGTAGCACTGTCAGTTTAGCTGAACATATTCGGGAGTGGACGCACTGCCATGAATGCATCAACCATCTGCAGCAATGCAAAGAAATCGTAATTTATCACCAGATAATGACTACATAAGAGGCTAAATGCAGCTACAAAATCACAAAGCCATTATTAGAGCATATATACTGCCAAATATCAACTAACGTTAAATTCTTCCCAACTGAGAAAAGACATTCTGTAACTATGAATGTATTTAAAATATTATTTCTACGTAGTCTTGCAACAAATGTAATCCACAGGCAAGAATAATGCTTACATTGAAAGAAAAGTTTTAAAATGTATCTGGAAAAGAACATATTCAGCAGAAAGAAATGAAGCAGCAAGGCCTCATTCTTTGTGAGTTAGATTTGTGGAGAATTCATTGTGTAAAATAAATTTGAAATAGACCTTCAGCCATAGTTATTAATGGCGCAAGGCGCCACAAGGCGCCAGGCGCTTAGCGCCTTAGGCGCCTTTTTAAGCGCAGGGCGCGCCTTGCATCCCCCTAAAAACAACATAAGACTCAAAAATTTCTTAAGAAACCCAAGTTAATCATACTAACATATAATTAACTAACAAGTTGAAGGTTAAAAACGATAAATCACACAAAAATAAAGAGAAAGACATAAACTTCAAACCATAGAAGACGATAAT
This sequence comes from Stenogyne calaminthoides, assembly GCA_037126765.1. Classification (NCBI taxonomy): domain Eukaryota; kingdom Viridiplantae; phylum Streptophyta; class Magnoliopsida; order Lamiales; family Lamiaceae; genus Stenogyne; species Stenogyne calaminthoides. The sequence continues at coordinate 52,130,502 of JBBCBC010000001.1, forward strand.
AACAAACAAAATAATATACAAAATTTTAATCAATGTAAATTAAAGACATAAATACTAAATAGCAAACTAATCATCTCCATCAACGAATTCATCAAAAGCAAACTTCTCCTCCTCCTCCTCCTCCTCCTCCTCCTCCTCCTCATCATCATAACGTGGATCGTCCTCACGAAATTCTTCTTCCTCCACATCTTCACCTTCTAAGTTAAATTCAATTTCATCTTCATTTTCATCTTCATCTCTAAGGCCGCTAAAAGATGATCCTCTCACACTCACACCCACACCCTTGCCCTTGCCATAAAAAGTGAATCTTGAAACCCTAGATGTGATTCACTTAAATATTAAGACTTAAGAGATAGTATTTTTTATAATTCTGATGTTATTTGACAAATAAAAAAATATTTTTTTATTTCAAACCCTAGATGTACGCAAGGCACGCCTTAGGCACGCCTTTTGTCCCAAGTCGAGGTGCCGAAAGGCGCTCCCAGGCGAGTGCCCAGAAAATCCCAACCGCCTGGGCCTATAGCAGGCGAGATGGCTGGCACCCCGAGTGCCTGGCGCCTTAGGCGCGCCCGAATAACTATGCCTTCAGCAACATTAAAGGCACTATACCTCATCAGTCACAGCAGCTCTGGCCCTGCGGTGTTTCTCAACAAGCTCAGTCAAAACTTCAGTAAGCCGCTTTTTTACTTCTCCGGTTAGCATACGGCCTGCTCCATATTCCTGTTCAATCATAAAATTATTTAGGAACATAGTCTATTTATATAGAAAAAGTTACCCGTACAGAGCAGTGTGCAAAACTACTCACTGTTCTGATGTGCTCAAGTTCAGCATCGTCCTCCAAGAAAAAGCCAAGATATTTAATGGGTATATCTACATGAACAAGAAGGGACGGAAGATGGGATTCATGACATTACTGTAAAATGTAATTATATAAAAGATATTTTTTTTAGCGCAATTATATAAAAGAATTAAAACATAATAATGGGTGGAGAATGGGCTGGATCTAATCCACATAGCTCCAACATGCCTTTATAAGGATGCCTAGTTATGGCCATACACATAGTTAGTTATTAAATGTACAATACATTTTTGCCAACAGTTCAAGTTATAAGTGACAAGTTCTAGAAAAAGGGACTCGGGAATTTTGCAAAGATGCCCTTTTCACACACAAAAAAAAAAATTGGACCCCTCTATATTTTCTTGCAAAAATACCCTCTTTTACCCAGTAAAAACACATATTTGCCCTTCCTTATATTCTATGCCCACCATCAAGCCAACTCGCATCCACTCACTTGCTCACCATTGTTCTAACTCCTCTGCCCACCACCGTGCCAACAATTGTTCCAGTTCATCCGCCCACCTTAATACCCTCTACAATGTCCACCTTAAGTGAAGAACAAGAGGGGGTTTCACAGGATAAATGAACTTATCTATCTTTTGGGAGGATGTTAGTGAAATTCAACATCTGGTAATCACTTATTATCCGAGAATAGTGCCAAAATTTATAGCCAAAACATCAATCTCAAGTACCTCAAGGTTCGCTCCATACTTCCGGTGATTCTCTACTGAATCTTGACCGCCAGAAAATGCATATCTGTTTATCTGTACCCAAAAAAAAAAAAAATTGTAATCAGAAACAAGTTTAAAAACTATGAAGAAAGTCAGCATTAAATATAGATTAAATGTTCAGGGTACTTCTGAAGTAGAACCTTGGACTTTATATCCTTGGCAGAATCAGTCACATATATAGCTGAATTTGGATCACTGGCGGACATTTTCCCCGTCTCTCCCTGAAAATATATAAGTTACTAAAGTGCAAGTCAAGGAAAATGTGGCATGAAACTACCCTAATAATTGATGTAGATGAATTTTTCATGGGCAAAGGTACATCCATGACCCTCAACTATGGCTCAAGGTACAAGTAAACCCCTAATGTATTGTTTGGTTCAAATGAACCCTTATAATGTAAACAAAGAGGCACTTCTATTAATAAGAAGTTAACAAACGAATGTTGTGTATCCAAAATATGTTCTTCCCAACACCACAACACACTCTGCATCCTTCTTCTTCTTCATGAACCTATCCATATACTCCCAACCCCTAACCCAAAAGTTCAATTATATCAAACCCAAAACAACTTTAAGGGCTTAGTGTCTAAAATTTACCTTCACCCATTTTTCAAAGCAACGATGAGTGAAACTTCAAAAGTAAATATACTACCACACTAATTTAGATTTAGGCTTTAGATTCGGAAAGTAACTGTTCAATAGAAGTTATATATATATATATATATATATATATATATATATATTTCAGGTGCTAAAACACCAGTATATCAAACAATTGGAAAACTTCAAACACTTCTGAGGTTACCAGATGAAAATAAATAGGGAACCTGAAGAGCAGGAAAGAAAGATGATTCAATCAAATCAGGTTTGTGATAACCTAGCCGGGGAGGAGCAACATCTCGTGTCATCCGGAAATAAGGATCCTGAAACAAACTTATCAGAGTCAAAATAAAACTGAAAAATATAAGAGAATTTAATATCAATTATGAGAATACGAATTATACTTTCGAAATATACTTGTTTTTTTTTTAATAGGGACTAACTGTGCCTTTTTCAGCAAGGCAGATAATAAACATCTTAACAATATTTCAGAAAAAAACAAAAGATCAAGGTTTTTACCAGTAGTACCTTTTTTTAGCATGGCCATATGAACATCTTTAACAATATTTTAGGGAAAAGAAATTATTAGGGCTTTATCCAAAATTTTATTATGCAACACTAAGAAATCAAACTATCCAAACAAGTGAATATGGAACACTACTCATTCGTAACAGTTCAACAATTAAAGAATATGTGTAACACTCTCCAATAGGCAGGACCTACTATTAGTATATAGTGGAAATATCATTATGAGGCTAGTAAAGCATAATATCATGCAATAAGATAACAATCTAAAGACCATATCACAAAATAAAATCAACTGGAATTACTTCATTGCCATTGGTACATGTTCGTCCTGTCTACTTAGCCAAAAAAATCTATTACTGATCTGACAACAACCATATAACAACTAGCAAATTAATCTGAACGAGAATGAAGAAAAACCTGATCAATAGCGCAAGGAATCAAGCAACGGAGATTGTCTTTACCAGAGAAAAGATGTGGAAATGAACTTGGGAAGGATGGAGCTGCCTAAAAGTGTGGAAATTACTAAATGGTTAGTGTCATGAATAAGAGAAAAAAGAGTGAGAATCGCATGCAGAAAATTTAATAATAACAGAAGCAGTCACATTGAAATGAATATGAGATTGGCATTTCAATTTGCAGCAACTAATCACTAATGACACTGTTGAGCTGTAGGGAAAATAACCTTCAACTCCCATGCCACTTTCTATTTCTACGTGCAAAGAATTTTGACCATAGGCAATCCAGGAAATTGATTCAAAAAGAAATTTGACTCACGGCTCAAGAATCTAACTGAAAAATATGCTGGAATAAATAAGAATAATTAAAAACAAATTAATTTAATCTAATATACCATAACAGGTACTAGGATGCTACCAACGGTAGCAGCAAATGCTGGCCTATTGGATATTGTCTGACCATTGGAACTTGGAAGGATTATAAAAATCTATCAAAAAGACAATTTCAAATGTAGTTTTGGATAGTTATCATTCTTTTCTCTTCTGTCAACCGCCGAAGTATCTTATAGGGCTCTTGTCCATTAAAACAAATCAATTATGAAATTAAAAAGGCAAATTCAGATACCCTAGTGACGACAATGCATAGTTGATTTCAGAGCGGTTATAACATAGATATGACATTTATCATGATAGCATGATGAGTTAATAACGACAATCATGCAGAACATCAGATCTTTAAACAAGGTATTAACTATTAAGTAAGAGGTAAAAATTGATACCTGAACAGGTGGAAAGCCAACTTTTCCAATATGATCTTCTCCACTGAATCCAAAAATTCCAACTACCTGCCATACCTCTATAGTCATTTTTCTAGGTTTGATATCTCATATCTAAGATTAACTAGAAACAATCAAGATTAAAAAAAAAAAAAAACTTGTCAGACCATTCCTCGGTATACTAATCACCTTATTGTATGTAACACACTTAGCAATCCTGACCATGTTCTTGTAGAAGGAACTGCATACAAGAATGGATAGCAATAAAGTGACAAGAAACAGGATATTTGTGAACCATAATAGCAATGTCAAGTAGCTCTAATATCAATATCACATTGACAAAAAATTGAATCTTAAGTATTTCCAGAAAGATAACAGAAACACCATTAAGGTACCATGTTTGTGCCTCTCTGGCTTCTGCTGATGATTGAAATGGGGTTAAACTAAATAAGCAAATCAAAATATAACTCACTACAGGATTATCAGCAGGATTATCAGGAATTATCTCATGTGTACAGCTACCAAACAAATTGTCCTAAAGGGATCTCCCATAAACAAGTTAATCAGTTTGATATGAGTCGACAAGCAGATATAGTTTGCAGTTTTGCACAAGTCCAACCAAATGATATTTCCAGCCTAGATTAAATTATACACCAAGACAAGATATTAATTACAGATTAAGAACTAAGATTAAAAAACATAAGTGAGACTAATACACAAAGTACTCACCCTCCAACAAAATCAAAGTCTGAGAAAATGAACGTCCTTGAAATATCAAATCCACAAGCAATGATATCTTTGGCATTCTCGCGTGCGAGCCTCTGACATTCCTCCACAGACAAATTCTTCCACATGCACTTCTCATCATCTGTGAGTTGTATCACTAGCGGCACCTTGAATGCCTCTTGAAGATACCTACCAAATAAAAGGCATTCCACAATTATGTAAGATTATATTATGATGAGCATAAGATTATATTAAGATGAGCATTATAAATCACAATTGCAATTACAAATATACAATAATAAAATTTCATCAGGAACTAGCAGAATTAGTTGGGAATTAAACAATTTAAGAGGAAAACGGAAAAAGGGAAATTCGCACTACTTGGTGAACATGAACGGCACAAGATGGCCCAAATGCAATGCCTCGGAAGACGGGCCCCGGCCCGTGTATAGATAAAACTTTTCGCCCCTCATAGGAATCAAGGAGGTCACTCAAATCTCGGTGCGCAAAGAAGACGCCGCGGCGGAGGAAGACGTGCGGTGGGCGTCCGGTGGACGGACCCAGAAATTTTACCCAGGGGGCCCAATTTATAACATAGTGTAGTTAAATGCACTTTAGAATTTTTATATATTTTCGAAAATTATTTGGACTAAACATCTTTATATTAACAGAGTCGAATACATTTATATGTATATTGAAAATGTGAATTATACATATTCTTTCTCTATTTTGTTATCCCTTTCTCACCTAAAAATCAACATTTTATTTATAGAGTGTTGATTTTTACAAGGATTAGTAATAGTGGTGTACATTGAACATGATGCACATAATATTTTGTTTAAAGGAGACAGACATTCGTATGAGATGGTTTTATACATGATATAGGGTATAATCTATAACACAAATAATACTCATCCTTCCAAAATATTAGAGCGTTAATACACAATTTATGTTTCGCCTTACTATGAGACTGTCTCATACAGATGTATCTTAATTATAAATGTATATATATATATAAGAAATTCAAGTGGGGTCAGGGGGGCCCAGTGACCCCCTGGCCCAAAGGTAGGTCCGTCCCCGGGGGCAACGCGGTCGATAAGGGATTGGTCGAGACGCTGGCAGCCAAACTTGTCGATGAGCTTATCATAGTCAATTTTGCCGCCCTTTTCACCTGCTACTTCCCATGGGGTTATGACTTGATCCTCCTCTTGGTTTTGTTTCTCCATTGCTGTGGACTGGAAACTGAAAATGGGATACTTAATTAAGGTTTAATTGGTATGAGAAACTCAAAAGGGGTTTTATTGCTTAAATTTTATCTTAAGCTTTTTTTGTTATATTTTAAACTTTTAATTGTTAAAAATTTAATAATTTATAAGTACATTCCATTTTCACCAAAATACCTCAATCTTATATAGTTAATAAAATATAAGAGTAACACTCTTATGAATCAGCTTCACATCATGAAACCTAATTCAATATAACTCATTTTGAGTAATGGTTTGACTTGATTTTTGCCCCCAATCCAATCACTCCAGTTCGCCTCATTCATGTCTGCATCGCGCGACTGCTCTCGCGCAACAACTCAATCCACGTTGTATCGTGCCGCACTTATTCCACGCCGTCGCACCACGCTCTTCCACGACTTCACATCACGCAATGAAGATGAAGGTGAAGTAAAAATAACACTATGAACGATTGTAAAGGGACAACAGGTACTAAAACTCATGCCACACAGTAATGTGGCTTCACTAGTGATAGTGAAAGTTTTTTTATGTAACAGTAATACTTTTTTTTCATAACAGTAATAATTTATGTGTGTAACAATGATATTTAGTATAGCATAACATTGATAGTTTGTCTGATTAACAGTGATAGTTTATCTGAGTATTGGTGATAGTGTTTTTTTTTTTTTGCATACCATTGATGATTTAATAGCATCATAGTGAGAATTTTTATAAATACCAGCGATAGTTTATGTGTGTAACAGTAATACTTATTATAGCATACAATGATAGTAATAGTTTTCCTGAGTAACATTGATAGCTTTTATGTGTATTGGTGATAAAAAATTTCGGCGTGGCGTTTCCGATCGCGATTCGGAAGACGAAAATAAGAAGCAGTTTTCGGTAGTTTCGAAAGACGAAATGAATGGGTTTCGCATAGGTAGTTTTGCAGTCACAGAGGAGAAGCGTGAGATGCGCAAAAAAAACCTCAAAATTATATATATTTAATTCATTTGTAATGTATGAGTCAGGTTTGACCCGAATTTATAGTATTAACGATGTCTATACAAATTTTTGTGACATTTCTATGCAGTTGCTAAATTATATACCGTACACAATTGAAGTGATAAATCATAAATCGGTTGGGTTGGGACGCTCTATCGCTTCATTGGGCCTTTAAAGTAGTCGTACGGGCTTTCTCGGGCCGAATTGACCCAATTCCATTTGATTGTAATTGAGGATTGAATTAAAAAGTAAATTTTGTTTACATTGTTGCATGAAGGGACGGGCATTATCACGCTAGAAAAGCAAGAATCATACTTTGTGTATCTAGAATTCTAGAATTAATCGGTAAGAAAGTTAGATCCAAAATTAAGATCGACATTTCCACATATATAATAACATAATGAGTGACATCTTCCAAAAATAAGTATCAAAAGTGACATACGTCCAAATGGCCGTAAATCACATCCCCAAGCCAAAATAGCCCTTAGTGCCCATCATTTACGCTCAACCACAAACACAAGAAGAAAGATGAATAGAATGGCAATAAAGGTATACAACAAGAAAAAATACTATAGGAAAAGGTTGCCCAAGCTAAATACTAGCAAATATCAAGTTTATCCACCTATAACTCAAGAAGCCACAGATGAGAGCCATGCTACAAATAAACCCGTCGAAACCATACCAGCAGCATCATTCCAACTGGTTCACACCTTGAAAAGAGAGAGACGGGCCACAACCTATAACTAATCACCTTCAAAGTCTTCTTCAATCACTCAACCCACAGACAGCATACTGGTTCAGGAATCACAAGTTAAATTAAATCAGCCACATTCATTGGCATTTCGTCAATCTGTGTACTGTAATATTGCTCGATATCTCTTAGTATCTTGATGTCGTCAACTTTGACAAAATTTATAGCAACACCCTGCACACAATTATTGAACCCATATTAAGCAATGATTCCTAGAATAATAAGTAAATATTTCTGTTTCTAAGAACAGATTTTGCATAATAATCTGTCATCCTAGCCTCCACTTATTTTGCGCAGGCACACTACTCTCGATTAGTAGAACCAGTGTGGTGGGTCCATAAAGGGATAGCTATGATTGTGAAGGACCAAGAGTCTTTGGACAGAACTATAACCTATTTACCGTTTTCAACTTTTTAGAATGTTGATAGTATTTTGGAAGAATGACATAATATAGAATCACTTAAAGCCTGTTATAATACCTTTCTTCCAAAACGACCAGACCGACCAATTCGATGAATGTAGAGCTCTCGGTTGTTGGGAAGATCATAATTAATCACCAGTGAAACCTATCGTCACATAATACAAACACAACGTATCAGTATCAATCAACAGTCATGAACTCCACATTAACTAGAAAAGTCGGAAAAGGGCAAGAGGAGCTTGACGAAGAAGACAAGTAGTCAGAATAATGGCACTGGGTGTATGGACAAATTCTAGCGACAAAAAAAAGGGTAACAAGTATTAGAAGAAAGTAAGTTAGTACCTGTTGAACATCCAGCCCCCTAGCCCAAACATCTGTTGTGATGAGAACTCGAGTCTGACCAGATCGAAATTCAACCATAATTGCATCCCGCTCCTTTTGTGGCATGTCTCCATGCATGGATGAAACAGTGAAGTTATTTTCGCGCATTTTTGCTGTTAGCCAATCAACCTGCCATTTTACAAAGGATAAGCATAATGCAGAATTAGTAATGCAAATCGCAGTTTCAGTTACATCTTAATGCATGGTAATTTTTTACACCACCTAGTTTTTCATGCATAAATTGTCTTTCAATTTCAATTAGCAGATCCTGGCACTATCGACTCATATGTCCTAAATAGAGAATTTTACAGCTCGGCACCATAATGTCCTTGTATTTCCAAATCCTATCAGCTAACTTTCTGTTTATTGTCCTATCATTGCAAAAGGCAATCTCTCACAATGGTCATCAATATCCACAAATGGTATAATTAGACATAACAAATAACGTAAGTTCCCAAGTCATGGAACACCATAAACCATGAGACTAAATGAGGTTCAGAGATATAATTTTACTTCATAGCCAAATGGTGCTTGGTAATAGTAGTATTATTAACAAGAATATGAACCTAAAGGAAGCAAAACAATTACCTTCCGCTTTGTATTACAAAATATAACAGCCTGGGTTATGGTAAGGGTGTCATATAAATCACATAGAGTGTCGAATTTCCATTCTTCTTTTTCTACCGCAACAAAGAATTGTTTGATGCCCTGTCACAACAAAACACGAAAAATTAAAGAACAAGTACAAAACATCAGTTCTAGCACAATTCAGCAATAAAAAAAGCTAACAAATTTAATTTAATGGAAGAAAGAGATATTTAGATAGCTATGGCCTATGCGAAAGGAACAATAGGATTCAGAGACAATTAATAATCAGAACATCAACAATTTTGGATCTCATCAAGCTGGCTACCGCACATGGAGTCATATTATAAGCTATTTTTCTTATGTTTCTCAATCTAATGAAGAAATTATATTGATATAAGTCACGGATGACCGTGAAGCTAGAAAGTTTTCAATATCCCTTCCCTTGAACATATTACAGGTAGAAGAGCACAACTTTGAATACGAAAGATAGCTTACCTCCAGAGTCAACTCATCACGCTTTACAAGGATTCGAACTGGATCAGTCATGAATTTACTTGTAATCTCCAATATTTCATTTGGGAGGGTGGCAGAGATCAAGACAACCTACAATGACAATGTACATGGTATATAACAAGTTATAAAGTTTCAAAATATTCAGGATATACTAATGAAACATGCATCATTCATAAAAAGTTCTCCTGACAGAATTTAGAAGTTCATAATCTAACACCTGAACTCATGCCTTCACTAGGCACCTCCGAATCAGTTCTAGTTACATCAATCACCACAGAAAATGTGTGTGTGTGAGAGAGAGAGAGAGAGATACCTGCAGCTCAGGTGGAAGATACCGGTAAACATCATAAATCTGATCCTTAAACCTCTGCTCAACATTTCATCAGATTCATCCTAATGAGTTCAAGGTCAAGACAATGCAATAAGAATCATAACAATGTCAATGAAATGGATGAACAATGCAACATAAGGAGCCAACATCTATATCAAAAGCCACCAAGCATTGTCAAGCACACATCAAACAAAGAATATGAAACTCACCAGAATTAATAATTTGATTGATCTAGTTCGCAAGGTTCTCCTCTTGATCATGTCACAAACTCTACCAGGAGTGCCTGAAACAACATGGACTCCGTGTTCTAGCTTTCTTATATCCTCACCCACGCTCTTGCCTCCAATACAAGCATGAGCTTGAACATTTATATAGTCACCAATTGCCAGTATTACTTTCTCTGTTTGGGAAGCCAACTCCCTTGTAGGTGACATAATCAAAGCTTGGACCCTAATGTTCAGGAAAAGGTATGAAGAAATATTAGTTGACAGCTACGAATTTTTAGAACAAAACTACTGGAGCAAAACTATTTCAACCATAAAACCATGAAATCACATCAAGCTGAAACCTCAGGCAACATAAAAAGTGAATTCCTTCAAAATCACAACATGGGGTATCTTGAAAAGAGTACAACCCCCCACCCCAGCCCAATTAAACTCCACAAGTACCAGAAGTGAATTCATTTTAAACTACTAGAAAACTGAAGAAACTTAATGAATATAGGCTCCATCCAACAACATAAGCTAAAATTTCTCAACCATAAAACGAAAATCTAATTTCTAAAGAAAATAAAATGCAGCAATATTCCCACAAAAGCATCCCCAGAAACTGCAGTTATTAGCAAAGAGACATAACTAAAGTGCCAAATGAGGGAAAAGGCACGAAAATCATACTCTGATGACTTGGTATCGACAACCTGGCAAACAGTAAGGGCAATCATGGAAGTCTTGCCCGTACCAGATTGTTCCTGAGCAATAACATCGCGTCCAGAAATAATAGGAAGAACAGCACGTTGTTGAATGGCGGAAGGCTTCTCGAAGCCGTAATTATAGATTCCTCTGAGGAGTTCGTCCTTTATGCCCATCTCATCAAAACTCATAATTGGTTCCACGCCTTTCGACGTTTCAAATACGAGCTTCGTGTCGTCGACGTCCATCGTTCGCCGCCCTCCACCTGCCGCCTCTCTGAACCCCCGTAGCCGCCGCCATATTGCGTTATTCGTATTCGGTGTCGCCGAACACTAGTTATTGGAAATGGGATAATTAGTCTGAGGTGCAAAATTGTCCACCAAATTGCAATTTAGAACAACCCAAACCCCTTAGTACTACTACGTACAAAAAGTGACTTAAAAACCCCAAAATACCCTCACCCCTCACCGACACAATCAATCAGTTATTTATCTAAAATACAAACTCAAATCTTTCTTTCTCTCATCAATTCATTTCAATCTCTCTCTCTTATACACGTCCAAATTCTATCTCTCTAAAAAAATGGTCACGCACCCAAATTCATTTCACAGGCGGCGGTGGAAGAAATCGTGGAAGCCTGAGTCCTGCTAGTTTGCTGTCGCCGATTTGGTGGTGTTTTGCGGCGATTTGGGGTGGGTTTTCGGTGGCGAAAAAACCTTCATCCATGGCCGCCGCGTTCCTCCTCCGTCCCACCGGATATGGGTCGTGCCGAGGCCGATGGTGGATTGGTGGTAGTATTGAGATTTGTGTATAAATGAAGATGAATAGCTAATGGATCCCTAATGGTTTCCGGGCATTAGTTTAGGTGGTGGTGGCGGTGGGGGTTTCGGCCGTGGTGTTTGGTGGTAGTGACTTAAGTTGCAGTGGCGAATCTGTACATATCCGCCGCCGTGTGTGCGATTTTTGTAGCATATGTGCTTTGTTTATCAGTCTTGCGGTTGTGGAGAGGTGCTGGGGAGAGGGGAAATGAAAGCGATGAGTTCGAAGATTTTCGGAGCTCGAGCAGAGCTTTAATGGCGGACGAGTCGGAGACTATTTGGGGATTTTTTTTTTTGCACAGACTTAATTTCTTTTTGTGTATAAAGTGTATTGTGCAAAAAAAAAAATCTTTTCCCATTCTATAAAAGAGTCATGCTATGTTGAAGTCCCAGCCAATAGAGTCTCCAACAATGTAGGTTGTTGTATGAATTGAATTGCTACCACTATTATCATCACTTAGTTCCATTTTTTTTTCAAACATTTTTTTTTCTATTTAATAAAACAGGAGTTTGATGCATTATTTTCTGGGTTGTAGCAGCCATATATATATACTCCTTATTTTCTGATTGAACCAATTTTTTTGCTATTGAGCAAATATTTTTTGCATTCGGGTTGGATTATTTTACATTTTGTGCAAAATAAAATTGTGTTTGTGCAAAATTAAATAAGAAAGACGAATAAAAAATTATATACAACTAAATTTTGCAAATTTCATATTTGATAAACTGGTTAAAATTAAAAAATAAACAACTTATATTTTCTGCAATTTTCCGAACAAAAGTCAAAATTAAAAAGCAACAAACCCTCCAAAATTTTGGCCAGAGTTTCGAAATTTGCTCTTGGGGGTGGCTTGAAACTTGGGGAATGGTGGTTGGAATTCAATTTCTTTCTCAATAATATTTGCTTTCTGAAGTACAACATTAGGAAGCCAAATTCATGTCTAATCATGAATAGTAATGGCATAATTTTTTTTCAGAAGGGTGGTTGAGGAAGAAGGAAATTAGTAAGGGTAGTATAGGGTTTTTATCTTATTTTTTGTATCTAAGAGTAATAATTTTTTATTGATGCACCTAAGAGTAATTATATGGAGTTTTTTGTATCTAAGAGTGAGCCCCCATTGAAAATTGCGTACGCAATATAGCTGGTGTGCCCTAATTCCTCACCTTTTGAGATTGCCCTCAATTCAATTTCTGCTGAAGTAAAATACGACTACAGACGTATATATATCTTGAAGTCGTGTTAGCTGTAGCTTGAGGCGGTATAATCTGAAAATCAAATACTCCATTACCTATTTTATTTATTTATTTGAAAATAAATTAAACTTTCATTAATTAATGTATCTTACCCCCATATTTTTTTTTAAAGACAAGTAGCACTTCGAGAATCAAAATTTCGATTTTTATTGAGCAAATATTGAAATTCCAATTTGTTGGAAAAAATGAATTTTGAATAAATTTATAAACAAAACAATCAAATGAGAATTGACTAAATTACCCCTCTCGTTTTGCCTTTGAATTTGTTGGATGTTTTTTTTCTGCAGCAATTTGAAAATTTCTGCCCTATAAGCTTGGTAGGCCTTTATAGTTATTGGGTCTTAACAATGAGACATACAATTTTAGCAGTGAGTGTCACTTTTAATATGTAATGTAATAAACATATTGACAAGAACAAGGTTTTTGTTTAATACATAAGTTTACATGAGCAAATTTGTAAGTTTGATTGATCCAATCATTACTCTCGCTGTGATTTAAATTATTTTAATTAATTTTCAATTTGTCATTGATGAATTTGATCCAACTGCCTCCTATATTTGTTTGTATGGTAGGGGTTAATTCTTATTTTAAATAGTGTATATACACATGGGCCTATAAGACAGATCCAATTTTACTCACTAATCGATAAGAATTGTTCTCTTTTCAATTTATTGATTATTAAATTTGTTCATCTAATATATACATATCTAATAACAAAATATTAGGCCAAAACGTTATTATAATTTTCTAATAAAATTTTAAACATCTTATTAAATTTGATGTAGATCAAATGGTATAACAAATATTTTTTTATCTTCTTTGTATGTAAGAGGTACAAGGTTCAATTGTCCATATCTATCAAACATATATACTAATTATTTTTTGAATTTTTCTAAATTATTAATATTATTTTTGAATTTGTAAACTATATCTATTTATAAATATATAATAACAAAATATTACATCAAAAAAGAAAAAAAAATCAACAAAAAAAATATTACAAATTGATCATAAAATTTTTAAAGTGGTACATTAATAATTAATAATATAAAATGTTATATTTTTCAGTTGATATGATTTTTTTTTTTGAAAAACCAGTTACTCCTTCCATCTTTTTTTGATTGCTCACTTGATTTTGACAGGGTTTTAATGAGGAAATTCTTTATTAATATTTGAAGGTAATAAAATAGTTTTTTGATAAGGGTATTTTGTCAATTTTAGTAAATAAAATAAAAAAATAAGTTACTTTTGTATATAATTATTAGTGACATGTTATGTAGTTTAGTGATGTTTGTAAGTGGTAGCATGAACTGTATAGTTACTTTATTCTATTTTGAGTATGTGATAAAAGATAGACAAGATTGACTTTTTGGATTTTTAGCAATCTAAAAAAGACGAGGAGTATTATATATATAAAAATTTATAATTTATATACCTATTTGTATAATAATATGACGTGATGTTGGATTTAAATTGATTAATCTAATTACCATAAGTTAGTTGCATGAGCTATTGATATTAGACTTAAATTGTTAGTTGAATAATTTGTAATTAAATTATTAGTTGACGTTATTAGTTGAATTATAAAATGATACTAAGTTGGTTGTGATAAAGCTCGATTTGTTTACTTATTTGTATAATTTTTTTACAAGATATAATATTTAAATTGATTAGTCCAATCATGGACGTATCCAGAAAACTTTCATGTTGGGGGCACAAAAATAAATAATATAAAGAGTAGATTTTCCTGTGTATCCGGGTTCACGTGAATTCTATTTTTTTAGTGTCATGATTATGCATATACACTATCACTATCTTAAAAATATTTGATTTTTTAAATAGTGATTGTGCATATACATAACAGATCTACAAATTTTTTTAGATGAAATATTTTCATGATTAACTAATTATAACACTGATAAAAACTCATTTAAGTCGTTATATACATATAATATAAGTATTACTCCTAATAATTATAATATATATAACAGATACCTAGAAAAAAAACTATGGCGGCACGTGATCCAAATATAGGACATGGAGGTCCATCATTGAGTTCAATTACTATGAATTAATTGCATGTACAATTGACATTAAACATTGGATTGTAAAACGATATTGAGTTGGTTGTGATGAAGCTTAATACTCACATTTTTAAAAGAAAATACTAATCGAGACTAACTTAGGACAAAGAGTGTTGATTTTTGGAATGATACTGACTTCATCAGATAATAGACTCTCTTTAACATCTTAGAAATATAATTTTGACTAATGATATCTTATGTTGTGATCATTATTTAGAATTATGGACAAATATTAAAAACCTTGAACTTTCTTAAGGAGATCAATTTCAATCATGGGTACTTATATGTCATCATGTTCAGAGTAACTAGAAGGGACAATTTGAAAATTTTGACATGCAATGGGAATTGGTAAGACGATAATATGAGAAAATCAAAATGATTTAAAAGGAAATAATTCAAAATTGTAAGAAAAAAATATCTTTAAAATTGAGTTATTTAACAATGTAAATTTTTTAAGCAGTTGAATGTCACGACCACCCTTATTTAAACCAATATTATATGAATGTAAATATAATTCAACTTGTAACCCTGCTATAATTTTTCTTTCTTTCAACAATTATGACATAAATATCATCTTACACACTAGACTTTATACCATAACATAATACATATTTAAAAGAGACAAAATATATTTTATTAGATGCACAATAAACCACGTTATCTATGTACCACGTTATTTTATTGGATGCACAGGTCGTCATCTATGTACACAACCACTCAAAATCTGCAGAAGCTCCACAACTTGTCCAGTAAGGCTAACTCGTCACATTTTATTAGAATTACCTACAATGCATAAACTAGGTAAGACATATAAATCCCAGTAAGCTGAAATTATGCATGATAATATATTTCTTTCAAAATCCTCTCCAAACTCTCTTTTACTCTCTCTGTCTATTTCTCTCCTTTCTCTCTCTTTCACTTTCTTTCTTTCTCTCTCTCAATTTTTCGGATACACGCCGGTAAAACTTCTGGACACACGCCATAATAAAGCTTCCGGATACACGCCGGAATAAAACTTATGGATATAAGCCGGAATAAATCTTCTGGATACACGCCAGAATAAAACTTCCGGATACACGCCGGAATAAACTCAATACACTGATTACCACGTGGCCAAAACATCTCACTTAGGCTCTCTCTAATCACTCATATCTCGGTGTACTCGTATGTTCATGCATGATATGTTTGATGCAATACAACTCAAATATCTCACAAGATTCACGTAACACCGAACTCACAAGTTCGATTCATATAACTTTCGAGCTCACAAGCTCTTACAACAATAATCACGAAATATTAATCAATCTCACAAATCACGTAAAATTCACATATAATTAAACTCATATAATATCCACGTATCTTCAATTATTCACACCAACATAGTCTGATTTCACAAGATTCATATAACATCGAACTCATCAGTTCCTTTCACAATAACCACATAAATCACAATTGCATTCCATACCTATAACTGGCTCACAGACTCATTTCATATTAATCATCGAATTTGCAAATATATTACATATCAATCATCAAATACCAAGCATTCTCGTAATTCACGTAATATTCACGGTTAACATTTCAATATAAATAACATGTTTATGCATTATAGGTGCAAATGAATTTTTACTTACCTCGAATCCGCAAAATATTGCTACCTCAAACTCTTAAATCGCCTTATCAAGCCTAACTATATTGGTTGCACATCCTTGACGTCTACCAACTCAACCTCTCCTTCCCCTTTTCTCTCTCTCTTTTTTTTTCCCTTCTTCGTATTTCCTTTCCTCGCGACCTGCCTTCCCTTTTTTTCTTTTCTTTTCTTTCTTTTCTCCTTTTCATTGGTTATGTATTCAAAAGGAAAGTAGCATATGGAGTATATATCCCAATTCCATATTCTGCCGCCTTACTATTATCCTTTATCCTTTTTTTTTAATTAATTATTTCACCGCCTTATTATTGCCTTAACTTGGAAGTCTTCTTATTTTCATTTTATTTTGTTAAATATCATATTATTACCACTTTACCACTCAACATGGGTAAACATATATGCACATTACGTGTACACACAAAATCTTATATTATAATATTAAAATTGTTTTTCAATATATCATTTTCACTATATTTAATTTTGAATCAATTTTTTTTAATAAATCATTTTCGTCGTGCCCGTGTCGCTTCACCTATTCTTCGTTGAAAAAGAGGAACCCTAACTTTGAGATGATACGGAATGAAACTCTGACCAAATCCGATCGCATATTGAGGCGGCGTGGCGACTTGGGTGTCCGATAGAGGGTCGCACGATTGTGGTTTACGGAAGACGCTGATGGACGCGGCGAAAGCGGCGACGGATCCTGGAACGTTGACGACGGTAATGGACGCGGCGGATGCGATAAGGGATTAGATAATCGACGTCAGATCCAAAAGGCATTAGAGGTATTATTCTCTGTCTCTGTTTCTCTGTCGCACATATGTTTACATTTCGTGCCTGAAAAGAATTTACAATCTTGAATCCCTTGGCAGGCAGCGAGTCTTTGTCCAACAAGTATCAACAACTTCATGACCCGTCCAATTCGCCAAGTAAGTAAACGACGTGTTTGGTTTAATTTTAAGTTTGTTTTCGGAGCTAGAAAACATTCTGAGTAGGCAAGTGAGTTGTTCTGTTGAAATATGTTGAGAGGAAAAACAGGGAATGAAGTTTATAAACTACAAGTCCAACTCACCAAGTTTATTCTTGGTGGCAGTAAATAATCTGACTATAAAAATGAGTTTAGATCAATGTTTTGTGCAAATATGTTAAGAGGAAAAACATGGATATGAATATTTATAAACTACAAGTGTTGTCAGTAACTATTCAAAGTATTAATTTTTCCCCCAAGTCATGATAATTTTTATAATAACTTTAGGTCGACGGAAGTAGGAGACTAGCAGAGACTGAAATCCGGAAAGCCCTCGAATTGATCCAGAATATTCCCTAACTGTTTGATGCAGATATTTGGGTTGCATACAATGAATGTGATGGTATCAGCAGTAACAAAAGCATAAGCTGCATGGAACTTTTCCAACCCTCAAATGCATTGGATCTGACGTCGGTTGAGTTTTCCATAAGATTCTGATGGCGAGATTTGCTTCTGAACTACTCGCGATTCAGAATCTGAACTAACGCCTTATTCTCTGTAAGTTTTCCTGCAACTCTATAGCAGTTATTTCTAATTTTTTAGTGTCCCGTGTATGTTTTGTTATTGTTATTCCATTGATTTCGAAACTTTAATCTATTGATTTTGATACACCATAGTAATATTTTTCTTTCATAAGTTCATCGACTGAGTGCTAACTGAAACAACCACATATCCTATATCCAAAAATAAATAATGTTGGAACAAGCTTTTGTCTCAAAAGTTTGATTAATTTATTTATATCTGAACACGCGCAATTGTTTATCAAGTTGATATCTTTGATGAAATTTCATCATGTAAATAGTTTCTAGATCTCTGTCGTGATAGCAAAAATTTGAAGTCGCAGTTTCCACACTTAATAACACTGGCGTCAAAGTCTAAATATCTTTATGGTTACATATTTTTTTTAGAAGCCAATGATAAGATTTACGGGCTTTTTTCTTAATCATTAAAAGTATTATTAATTGGTGGAAGTGATGAAGGAAGCGAAGGAACCTAAGGGTTATTTAAAAAATACAATTTACTTAAATACATGGAGGTTGCACAATGCAAGGAAAGATAACTTGAATCAATGTAGAAAGTGGCCTTTGCTTCTCTTCAAATTAATACACCCACACGTTAATTTGGTGATGGGATTTACTGTTAATTATTTTAAGTATAGTTTCTTCTGTTTTAAAGTCGGGGGGTCTCCTTTCTGGTTGCACTTGCCTAAAAAGATTGTGTTTTTTATTTTTAATGGGAGTACAGTGAAATTGGAATTTTTTATGTTGAGTTTTTTTAATTTGATTTTGTATTATGTTTTGGTGGACTATATTAGTTGGAAAAGGATCATCAGTCGTCCCCGTGCACAGCTAGATTGCTACCACCACGTGCTGCTCTGCAACCGTCAGCCTTCGTGAAGCAGTCACCACAGTCAGCCATTACAAGTAAGTGTTATTTATTTTAGGGGATAATAGTGTTCTTTTTTTGAAGATGGTGATTTTGTGCTGAGAATGGGGCAGACCTTTGTGAAAAATAAATTTGTTTTCTACACCGTGATACAGACCTGCCCAACCCTTGAATCTTGAAAGATGAAGGTATTGCTTCTTTTTCTAATAATTTCAGTTTGTTTGAATTGGGGCTGTTTGTTGGCAAACCTTGGTAATATGATTTTGAATCAACTGGAGTTTCTGCTATTGATTATAGTTTTCTGCCACTGAAGGGATTTCTGGGTTTCTGCTATTGTTGAGAAAAATAAATTCGCAATGTATTATAATTCTGGGTTGCTGCTCTAAACTCTTTTGATCTTTTCTATTAAATCACACCATTAGTTTTGTTTGTCTCATCAGTTTTATGTGCTTCTTCTGTTGTTCAGAGATTATTTTTAGGTGCTTTTTGAAAAGTTTAAATCAGTTGATTTTTCGCTGAAAAGTTGGTAAAACTTATGATTCCAAGGCCAGAAAGTGGCTCCTTCAATAATTTGAATAACTTGAAAGATATTAATATTGAAATTGTAATCTTTAAAATGCTTTAATGGACATTATGCAAGATTTTAAAAAGTTTCAATTGAACATTTTTTTTGTTTTAGTTTTCATTTCCAGAAGGTGGATAAATGGTTCATATCAGATTGTTTTATGATCTTTTGTGCAAAATGATAATGCAACAGAACTTTTGGATTCATGAGCCTAGGTATACATATATGAAGTTTTTTTAAGCTCTAGGGAAGGAAGTATCTAATTTCTAAAAATGCTCATCCGAGTTATATATTGAGTGTGGAACTTCAGAACCTGCAAAGGACATTCGCTTTAAACTGATCTTTGTATTTGATAATTGAGATTCATCTTCTCCCATCACTAATTCCATAATTTTGTTTATTTTCCAACCATTGTCTTTTTTGGTAAGATGACAAAAAGATTGTAATTGTTTAAGGTGACTAATTAAGAGAGTTGTTGAGATTTCAGCACGTGAGTTAGGAAATGTAGGTTTTAAAATGACAGGTTCGAAGGTTATGTGGATATAGTCATTATTTGTACTCCGGAATTTATTTACAAGGGAATATGGGTAATGTGAATCATGTAATTACCTTTCAAATTGACAACTCTCTGTTACTGTATAGGCTAATGACAGAGCTTGAAAGGGGACAGTGAATAACATGTTTGTGATACTCTCTGGTGTTTGATTTGCTGAACATCGAGGAGGTAATCATTCACACAACCCTCTTTTCTCTGCTTATTTATAAGTTAAATTATTTCTCCATGTGTGTAATCAATACTATTACCAATTACTTCATTTACCTTCCTTAGAGAAGACTTTGGAAAAACTTGAAACTACTCTCATTGGTTATGTAAATGAAAAAAATATTCCCATTTTTGTTTGATTTCATGGAAAACATCTGCTCTCAACCATGCAATATTTCTTTAACTCTTAATTGAGCATTAAGTAAGAAGTCTTCTTTAATATTCGTCAATTGTCAAGGTCAACAATTATAGTGTAAGTAACAATGGAAAATTGTTCAGTGAAGATCACAATTTGGGGAGAAAGGTAAATGAAGCATCCCATCCACGTCTAAAAGAACAAAAAAATATTTCTTTTCATTCATTTTGGCTTATGGGATTTGAGTGATTGCTTTTAAATTTTCTAATGGTTATCATATTTATTATGCTTGAATGATCTATATATTTATTTTTCAGCTCATTCATATGTTCTACCCAAAAACGCTTGCTAATAATGCATATAATAAAGGAATTACAAAATCACATTCTTAATGTACTGTTTTTTTTAGTAACCCCTGTTTTTTTTTTTTTTTTTCGTGAATTACTTGCTTAAAAACATATAGGAAGGGAGCCTATGACGAGGAGTTATAGCAACTATTAATGGGAGAAGCAATTTAATATTAAATTTATAGTAGGAGAAATATGTATTTACAAAACACAATGGCTTATGTCAAAGCGTCTTGAGGTAGTTGAAGATTGGTTTGCTAAAAAAGCAATATCTATTGTGTTTAATTTATTTGAAGATTGGTTTGCAAATAACAACAGAAACTTCAGTTTGTGGGGGTGTATATGCATGTTAAAAAGAGCTATAACATTTATTTTCAGATGTGTTCTTATTTTTCTTGAGTGGCTTTAAATTAATTTCTATATTTTCTTTCTCCCACTTTTTTTTTTCTATCTCAAATAATCAGTATTAATTATGTATTTGATTGATGTCTTCAGATCAAAGAAATGAAGGCTGGGGAAAGGTTATCGTTTTCAGCAAAGTGAATGAAAGAAAGAAATCATAAATATTTGATGATTCAAGTGAAACTGAGTGTAGAGAGAGTTAAAGATGTTATGCTTGGAGTTCATAAGAAAAACATGCTTGAGGCCAAAACCTATGGGATTGGTTAAGAATTCTGAAATTTAAAGTTACCTTCATCCTTACATTCCACATTAATGTTAATTTGTCAGTTGTGGATGTTGTTATCTGGTGTTTGCCTCGCAGTACTCAAGTTTTGATTCAATTGAGATTAATTAATTATTAATTTGCATTTTCATTTTTTGTTAATTCAACTCATTAAAAGTGCCCCTTTATCATATTGCATTGTATATAATTCGACGCAAGACAAATCTTATTAATAATGCAAGTACAATAGATAGCATGTGATCAAGGATGAAAATAACGTTATCGCAAGTAATATCGCAACCTTAATTTTACAGATATATCGATGGATATATCGATATCGCATATCGATATCGCAAAAATTTTAAAAAAATGATGGAAATCATGTTAAAAAATTGGAAATTTGACATGAAATTTTACAGGTTATTATTACACACAATTATGCATATATTTCAATTAAAATCACAATAAAATGACATATTTAAATAAAAAATATTAGCAATAAACTATATAAACAGTACTGCCCATAAAAAAAAGTTGACAATACAATATATAATACAATACAAAATGACTAAAATTACATGATAAAATATAATTATACCAAAATGATGACCTATAAGGTTAAAAAATAGAAGATGTAATGACATATCTATCCAAACAATACTGGTGCCAACTCATCACATTAAAGTACTCATGAATATATTATGCACATGTCATTTATATGTTTTCCTATCTCTTCCAACTACTTCACGTCGAATAAAATATTGTGTCATGACTCAGATATTTTGTTGATACGCATTTTGACTTTCATAAGACATTTGAGGAGTTGGGCGATGAAAAACATTTTGAGTATTCCAATCAAACTGTGAACTCGCATATGTGTCAAAAACATATAAATCTTGAGACATATCACTATAATCAGTATACATACCCATGGTACAATTAAATTTAAAAAATATATATCGAAATCTGTAATAATATCGTGATATATCCCGATATTATGCGATATATCCGCGATATTTGCACTGTTCACGGCAAGAAAAAATTTACATGCAAACTCCATATAGTATAATTAAAAAATGCGATATATCCGCGATATATTCGCGATATTTTGAGATATTTTCATCTCTGCATGTGATGACTATATTTTTAGAAATCATTTTTCCTTTAATTTACTTGATTAAAATTTATTGGCTTTTGTGGCTATACTCCTAAAATATCTTTTTTAGTTTATTTTAGTTGATTAAATTTAGCCTTATCCATTTTTCAAAGGACCTCTTGTATGTTGCTTTCCATTTCCGAACACTCTTTCTGTCACATAGACGTGTTTTAATATATCTATATATATATTCGTTTATTTCTTAAATAAATTTTTTTATAAATTATAAAAAAAAATTACAATAGCCCCGTGCGTTGCACGGGCCAAAAGCTAGTACATATAATGGGCCAAAGAATAAAGTATTCATTTATTGTGTTATTATTATTTCAATAGAATTATTTGTATATAAAACATATACATGTGCTATTTATGTGTATTTGAATACCTTATGCATTAGTATATTAGGAAAGTATGTATTACATACTGCATGATGGCAATTAATCAATCTTATAGATCCATTTATTTTTCTCCATTTTAATAAATTCTATTATTAATCACTAAATAACTTATGAGACTCTCTTATATTCTAATAAACCCCCTTAAATTATAATAGGATTCTCTCACCACTAATCATGTAAATAATATTAACATGCAAATAACATAAAATGCACATAATACATGAAATATATTGGTCAAGTGCGGGTATTACATGAAGCGTCACTCATTTTTCATGCCCGATTGCAAAAGCAAAATATGTTCATAAATAAAATATATATATTAAAAAAAATCTTATTATTATTATAAATAAAATAATTTTTTATAACTTATTTAACATAAAAATAAATACATTTTATATTATATTCATTTTATATTCTCATAAATAGTGCGTTGCATTGATGATATAATATACTCCATAGTTATCCTAAAAAAAGTATGTTTTCCTTAATGGGTTAGGAAAGAAGATTTATCATTCCTTAAAAAGAAAAAAGGTGCTAAAAAACAGCTTTGCTTTGGAAGATGGCATTATTATGGTTTGCCTTTATGAAGTCAAGCTCTGAGAATGTCACATGGTGCGTGTATCTGTCTCTCTCTCTCTCAATAATTTCATAAAGTTTCCTGTCAAAAATAAAATAAAATAAATCATAAAGTTATTGAATGATGCATGCGTCTCGTGTGAGAAAGATTATTAGGAGAAATTAAATTATTTGTATTTCAATTAATAATTGTCTTGCATTTTTGAGTATGTCGATGAATTTTATCATTTTAATTATTAATACAAAACTCGTTCATTAAAATACAAACTAAAAATAATTGTAAAAACTGATTTAAGATAAATGGAGTATATTTTTATATTAATTATCTTTCATAAAGTTTTTTTATTTTAAAAATGTTCTTGAAAGTGGGGATATTTAATTATTTACCTCTACAAAGATTCAATAAAATATATTTAAAAAAAAAAAAAAAGGGCACAAGGAGAAGGAAGACACGTGAATGGGTGATTTCAGAAAGAGACGAAAAATCTTTTTTGAGCTTTTAAGGCCGTATCATAGTGGCGGATTATTACTGGTTAATGGGGCCCATGCTTTCTTTGTTAGGACAGTGACATTATATTGGCGGAACTATTTTCAATTACTGGTTATTTTCAAAAAAGCCCAAAATAAAGCCGCTTCGAAAAGTTTAATTTTCAAAACACCCTAAACGTCATCCTCATGCATTGACAAATTATTATTAAAAACACAACAAAAAGTAAAATTTTAAATTTGATGAGACAACAAAAGATGGGTTTAAGTTAGATCAGTAGATCTTTTCAATTTCTTCATATTTTGGTATGGCATTATCTTTATAACAAGATATCATGAAGTTTTACCTAATTTTACACATACAGTATTAGTTGTTACTAGATATAGTATTAGTTGTTGCTGTATTGCAGTATTACTTATCCTGCAGTAAAGTATTAAACACCCTTTCTTTCTTTAATAAGTCAGTCAATTAAGACTTGACTTAGTTAGTTACTTTTCAGTTATTTCAGTTAAGACTCTTCTTCTTGTCTATTAATAAGAGAAGAATTCAATTTGTAATTTTACTTTGCAATCTATCAATTTTCAGATTATTTGAATTCTCTTAGATTCAATAATACTTTACATTACATATAATTTACTGTAATTAACGAATGCATAATATTTATTTATTTATTTATAGAATATGTTTAATAATGAAGTGGAAGAATTTAGGGGGTGTTTTGAAACACTTAAAGCAGCTTTCAGAAGCATTTATTTTCAAAGCTCCCTCTCACAGCTTTTAAAAATAACTGCTTCTGAAAGCTGTTTTAAGTGTTTCAAAACACACGCTTAGTAAACAACTTGAACTTGTGATTCTGTGAACTGCATTCTGCATGGTGGTGGTCACTCTCTTTTAATTTTCAAAAGTTGTTTGGTTGCATGTAGTTGGCATTTATTATGGACGGTTCCATGTTTCAAGTTTCTATTTATTAAATGTTTATGAACTATTTAAGTTTAATTATATTACTATTTTATTAACAGAGTTAAATCAAAAGTGCTAATTCTTCAGTATGCCATTTTGTCCGTTTCATTTGTCGTTGCTTGTAATTGCACAAGTTCCAAGTAACTTTAGCAAAAAACCATTTCATAATCGTTTGCACTTTAAATTTTAAAATCTAAGCAGTTGAAATTACGAGTTTGCCCCACGTGTTCCCTCGTGCTGGCTACAAGCCAACTGCTTAAATGCAACTATTTAGGTAATTTCGATGGGATTAAGGCTCAAAGGTGTATGGTATAGTATTAAAAGAATTGCATAGGAGGTCTGATTAATAATAATATTATAAAATTTGCTAAGGTGGTGTCAAATTAAATATGTGAAGTATAATGTATTCCTTTATTTTGAAAATTATACAATAATGCAATTACTCACCCAAACAACACCTTATTTTGATAGCACAAATCCTAGTGAATATAAACTATGGAATATGATATTTAATGAGTTTCTCATGAAATCCAACATCCACCTAGGCGGCGCTTGAAAAAAATTACACTTTCGAAGAAGTTATTAAAATTAATTATTGTTAAAAAGATAATTAATAATAAAAGGTGATAGCGTTAGTAAAATAATTTAAAGAAAAGTTGATAGTGTATAATAGTAAAATGTGATAATATTTAAAATGTAATTTAACAAGTAGAGGGTGTGATATAGGGAAATGTATGGTAGCATCCAAGTTTTGCCTTTTTCTGTCAACTTAAAAATTCTCCACTTGTTAACTAGTACAACTTCCCTCCAACTCCAACCATTACCACAGCCACAATATTTAATTAAAAAATAAAAAATAACAAAAAAGCTCTTTTCAATTTGTATTAAATACTCTCTACCCTCTCATCCTCAAAGGTCCCCTTTTGCCCTCTTGTCCTTCCCAATGACCACTCCTCCTCTATCCTCCACCACAACTCCGCAACTTCAAACCACCGCCAAGAGGCCCAAACACCGCCACCAGTCTCTTATCCCCGGCCTTCCCGACGACATCGCCCACCTCTGCCTTTCCCTCGTCCCCGCTTCTAATCTCTACTCCGTCTGTCGTTCCTGGCGCCGCCTTATCTACTCTCCTTCCTTCCCGCCGTTTCTCTCTTTGTATGCCCTAATTTTTTCCTCCGAATCTCAAAATCCCCAATCCAATTCGGTCGAATTCGGATTCAATTCCTTTGACCCGATCTCCGCCAAATGGCATCCCCTGCCGACCGATCCACCGCTGCGCTTCCTGTTCCGCCACCATTCTTTCATATCTCGAAAGCTTCCGATCCAAACGGTATCAGTTCCCGGCAAGCTCGTCGTACTCGCCGCGACCGACGAACAGTTCCTCCCCGCCCTGTCGCAGCCTTTGGTTTTCGACGCCGTGTCTCAGGATTGGGATCTAGGTCCCCCGCTCTCCACGCCGCGGCGGTGGTGCGCCGCCGGCGCCCTACGGGGCGCGGTGTATGTAGCGAGTGGAATTGGGGCTCGATTCAACATTGACGTCGCTAGATCGTTTGAAAAGTGGGAATTAAATAGTCAATTTCGGAATCACTTGCGGCAAAGGCGGGCGACGTCGTGGCAGAGGTTGGGGAATTTGAGGGACGGGAAATTTAGCCGAGAGGCGATCGACGCCGTTGGTTGGAGGGGGAAATTGTGCATGGTGAACGTGAAAGGAGACGCAGCCAAAGAAGGTATAAAATAATTTCATCTTATCTAATAGTCAGTCGTGAAATTAAATTGTTTATCTTACTAGTGGAGGAATTATTTTTAGATACTATGAAATTAATTAGTTTGACTCTGATATCATATAAAAGAATTAATTTGTTTATACTATTATTTTCGTAACAAATTAAAGGTATAATTTACGACGTGGAGAGGGATTGTTGGGAGGAGATGCCGGAGGGGATGCTGGCGGGGTGGAGGGGGCCGGCGGCGGCGATGTATGAAGATACCGTGTTCGTGGTGGACGAGTCTAAAGGTTCGCTGAAGAAATATGATCACGTGACGGACACGTGGGTGGAGGTGGTGGAGAATAGTAAATTTAAAGGGGCGCAACAGGCGGCCGCCGCGGGCGGGAGAGTCTGCGTTTTAAGCAGCGACGGCAGTAGCATTACGGTCGTGGATGTGGCGGCGCCGCCGCCTGCTAGGCTGTGGGTGGTGGATGTACCGGTTGGCTTCCAAGTTCTGGCCCTTCATATCTTGCCTAGATCCAGCCACTCGGGTTTTTATTCCGAGTAAAATTTATTTTTTTTGCTTTGAATATACGGTGAATATTTTTTTTTTGGAATTTGTTGATTGCTTAGCGAATTGAATTATTCTATGGATTAAAATGGATTACCCTTCTTTCTTGAGTGAGAAAGTCTTGTGTGAATTATTGCACACTAGTGTTATGTCTTGTCTACAATAAATAAGGTAAAAAGTTGCCTAAATTTCGGGTTGGGCAGCAAGGGCGGTGAGTTCAGTTTTACATAACAACTCGACGTGTGTTCATTACATGAACAAAAGAGATACCCTACGAAAGCAAAAAGAGTGTTACTACACGAATAAAAATCAGTACAAACTTATAAACAAAACCAGAACAAACGGAAAAGAAATTCTCAGTTCAAAATTACAGATTTACATAATAACTTAATGTGTTACTACATTAATAAATGAGTGTTACTCTATGAGCAAAAGAGTGTTACTACATGAATAAAAACCAATACAAATGCGAAAAATATCATCAGTAAAATAGTGTTACTACATGAACAAAAATCAGTACAAACGCATAAACAAAACCAGAATAAGCGGAAAAGAAATTCTCATTCCAAAATTACAGATTTACATAACAACTTAATGTGTTCTTACATGAACAAAAAGAGTTTACCCTACGAAAGCAAAAAAAAATTCTTACACGAACGAAATTAAGACAAAACGCAAAAAAAAAAATCTCCAGTCCAAATTTACAAATTTAAATAATAGCGTGAGAAGAGTGCAGAAGGATCTGAAAGATTGCGTCACAAAATCATTAGGAAAAATAATGTAAGGACCTGTAAATTCCAAAGGATGAAAAAATTGAAAAAACAAGAAGAATATGGAAGAATTCGAATAAGGAAGAGAAGGAAAAACCTGCAAACGCACGGCTATAAAATCTGGTTGGTTGCAAGGAAGAAGAACCCTAGATCGCGAGGTAGAAGAATTTGAAAGCATCAGATTCGTGTTGCCAGGATGGAAAAACCTAGGAATCGGAAGGAAGAAGAAAGTAAATGCGCTCGATCCGTAGCGCTGACCTGGGCTTGATCCGACCCAATTCGTTTGACCCGCGAATTCTTAGAAATTATCAATTTGAACTAGAATTGCACATAACACTAGTATGCAATATTGCATACAAGTTTTTGTCTTCTTGAGTCAATGTTGTAAACAACTTATTACTCCCTCACTTTAATACTTTAAGGTAAAGTTGTCATTATTTTTATCTCATAGTTTATGATAGAGTTGTTTTATCACTTTATCATTTTATCATTTTATCATATAAAATAATAATAAACAACTCTTTTTATTCTCAATTACACATCATTTTATCACATAAAATATTAATAAATAACTTTTTCTTCTCCAACACTTTATTACAAAATTCTTATGAACAGTAAAAAAAATCATAAACCATGCGACGGAGGGATTATATCTATTTGTATTGATGAGGTTGTTATATAAAAAAAAAAGAGTAGATTGTGATATTGATGACAAACATAAAATAGTGTTCAACACAAACTCTTCCGTAAAATTTGTTCATAGCATGAAATTTATATCATTACACTTATAAATTGATACCACTATTATTATAAACTAGAATCAGTAGCATTTAATTTTATGATAACAATTTATAAATGTGATGACATTAGTTGATAAGTGTAGTTGTATAAATTTCATACTATGAACAAGTTTAGTCAGATACCTACTTATTTTTTATTTTTTTTGTAAAGCAAATATGAATCATTAATTGAATAGAAGGGGTACTCAAATCCCATGAAAATACACAATCCTCAAACCATGTGACAACAAACTAAAACTTCAAGGGTAAACAATCTAATGGTTATACTCCCAAGCAACAAGTGGAGCAAAAAAAGTTAAAGAATAGTGCGACGAATCCATTTTCACAAACTTTAACTTGATACCATTAATGAGTTCAACCAAATCATAGTTGCTCTCCTTAAAATTTATTTTATTTATAGATTTTCATAATTTTCAAACTATGCATTGCCTGATCAAGTTTATTATCTTCCTCCTTGTTTTCGATTTCTCGCAATCCACAAATTCAAGAAAATTTTCTTTGATTGTTTAAAATAGGAGCAAGTCTTATGTGTATCAAATGCAATGCAATTAATTGCACTTTTTAAATATGCAAGTTTTGCTTCCTACCTTCTAAAATTTATTATATGTATAGTATGTGTATTTTGGAACATTATTTATTTAAATGTATTTTTAAATTGTATTTAAACAATTTGTATGATTTAAAAATTAATGCACATGAAATGTAAAATTTTACCTCAAAATAAAAGTTTTACTTCGTTTTATACATCATAACTAATTAATTTGACGGACATGTTCGTATGTAACATTTTGGAACTAGACACGTATATATATGTATAGTATTATATTTTGTTGAGTTCATAGTTCATACATTATGCTTTATTGTATTGGTAATTGGAGGAGTGGACTTTGGGGATTTTCCGTTTGGGATGAGGGAGGGGGCAAGGGTTCGAGGGAGTCGGGGTCTTTCCCAAGCTTTGGAGTGATGGAAAGACATTTATAAACTCTATTGGGGTAGGGGGTATGAATTCGGAATTGTTGAGGGTGGTGGGGTGTGGTAATAAAACTGATTTTGGGGGGGATTGGTGGGTTGGGGAGGGTGTTTTAAAAATTAATTTTTCTAGATTTTTAGATTGAGTTCTCAAAAACTGCCCTTATTAGTGAAACGGGGTTTTGGGAGAATGAGGTGTGGGTGTGGGATTTAAAATGGTGTAGGTTTTGGGAGAATGATGTGGCTAATTTGATTACTGACTTCATAAAACAAAACTTTAAAAAATGGTAAATAAGATGAATTTGTTGAGGCCTTTGAGGGAGATTTTGAGAGGAAGATGAATCGATCTTGATTGAAAAAGTTCTTATATGGATGAACACTTTCTTTTTGTTCCTCACTCTCCGGGGAATTCCTATATCTCTCTCTCTTTTTTTTTTTTTCTCCTTTCAGGGTAAACATGTTTGTACTTCGTTAAATTTTGGATTGAAAGCATGTCTTTGGATTTTTACGGATCATCTGAAGAACTCCGAGAAGACTTTGATTTTTTCATCTTCTAGATTCATCTTTGTAAAACATTGTCGGACCCTTTATTGACCGAAGTCAAATTAATCTTACGTTTTGGTCGAATGTTAATCTTGGGTTCTAGTTAGAAGATCTTGACTTGATGTTTGTTCGATAAAGCCTACAAATTTTCGATGACAAAAAGACATCCACATTGGATATTACGTGTAATTTCTTTGATGTTCGATTAATCCTGATTTATTATATCGAACACAACATAGGCCTTTGAGGGAGAGAGAGGAGTGGAGACTTAATGAATTGCTTTCTTATATAAACATGTACAAATTGAGAACGGATGTAGAAGACTCATGAAAATGGACCCATTCTACGAATGGTCTATTTTCTACGAGCAAAGCCTACAAATTTATGACAAAGACAACATTGGATCGAAGAAATCAATTGCTTGAAGGTCCTCAAACAATCAATTGCTTGGAAGGTCCTCAAACAACGGATGCCAACGAAAAAGAGTCTCCAAAATGGAGGTATTACTTTTCCAAATGGTGATATCTCGTGTGCTTTGTGTGGCTTGCAAGAGGAAAATGTCCAACACTTGTTTTTTGATTGTGAGTTTGCACGAAAGATTTGGAGTGATTGCTATGTTTGGAGCAAATTACTTATGGTTCCACATTTTGATCCCATTCATAATTTTCTCCAACATGGTGATTTTTTTGATTCGGATCTTAAAGGGAGAAAATCGTCATCTTTATGGACATGTATTGTTTGGGCAATTTGGAAAACAAGAAATGATCGAGTTTTTAGTGCAGTATTTCCAAATCCGTCCACTGTAGTACATGAAATCAAAGCGAAGGTGTGGTCGTGGTTCGTGACAAAGAATGTGTTAGCTAGAGATAGTAGTTTTGGTAATTGGTTGAAGGATCCTAGGATATGAGTAACTAGTCTTGGAGTCGTCATTATTTTTCTGTCTTGTGTTCTAATGTTTAAACTTATAATTGTACGGGTTGGAACACCCCTTGTTCTCCAATTTTGGTATTATAAAATTTTTCTTTGCCTGATAAAAAAAATTGGAGGAGTGGACTGCAATGCAAATTAAAAAAAAGTTGACAGATACAGCTAAAAGACAAAAGACAACTTTTCTTATAATTGAGTAATAACTTATTGTCCTTCAAATAAACCCTCTTGTGTTGTATGAGCCATGTGAGCTAGGATGGTAATGGGGCGAGTTTTAACCCGAACCCGACATGAATCCGCCCCGGATGGGGCGGGTTAAACCCGATCAAACGGGTTATGGGGCGGGTTAAAATTCGATCAAATGAAAACCCGCTGGATGCGGGGCGGGTCGTGGCATTAGGCAAACTCGGCCCGTAACCCGACCCGTATATATTAAATTTATTAAGTAATAATGCAAGAGTAGTTTAATAAGATAATAATACTATAATAAGAAAAATAGTATAATAAGATGTCTATTTTGATGAGGTATGTTTGATTAATGAATAATGAGTAACTGTAGTCCCTTTTGTGCTCTCTTTAATACGAGATTGATTATGATATTATGTATTTTTTGTTTGTTTTAATTTGATGATTCTAGTTTATGTTTTATTTTTTAGGAACGATATATATTTAAAAATGACATGTGTGAAATTGAGAGTACAAATTAAAAAATAAAGGGAAAACAAAATTAATATGCGGGGCGGATTAAACCCGCCGGGTTTATGGGGCGGGACGGGTAGAGCGGGTCCAAAAAACCCGACGGGGCGGGATGGGTTTCGGGTTAGGGAAAAAAATGACGGGGCGGGTTACGGTTTATTCAAACCCGCCCAAAACCCGCCCCGTTGTCATTCCTAATGTGAGCATGTCTGATGGATTCACAATCGCATTTACTGGATATTATATACCCATGAAATTGTTCCCATATATATACACTGATACACACATATATAATACTAACGTAGGAGAATATATACAGTACACTTTCATATAAGTATATCAATAATATAATTTTTAATCGCATATAATATGAATCATTTGATACAATATTCGAGACTCCCATACGTAAGACCGTCTCGCGATAAATCGGAGTGTAATTTGAGTGTTGAAACTTTAATACTTAAAAAAAAATAAATGTTAATTGTACTTATACTCCATCTTATGCACGAGACCATAAAGTTTTTGTCCTAGTAAAATATTACAATACCTTTTTTCAATGAAGGGTGGGTGGACAGAGGGAGATAGAAAATGATAATTAATGGTAAGTTGAAATAATCAAAACATAAATAGATTGATTCTTATAATTTTGTAAAACAAAATGAAAGAATTCTCACTAATTCTATAATATAAAACTAGGATACGAGGGTGAGCAATACAAAGAGTAACACTCACGTGAACCAGGTTCAAACATGAACTCTATCACTATTATGTAAAAAAACTATCATTGTTATGCACAAAAATTTTCACTGTTTAAAAATATAAAACATTTTCTAAACAGTGATTATTTTTGTTCATAATAGTGATAATTTTTATACATAATAATGAGAGTTTTTGTATGTAATAATGATACTTATATAATCGAGTTTATAGTATGAATCAGGTCTATACAAATTTTTGTCCAATACAAAATATGTTATTTTAGTATGTTAATCCATAAGTCAACGTAATTTTTTTGCTTACACGGCTACCCCTATAACTTTTTTATTTTTTTGCAAAGATTAGGCCTAAAAATAGGAAATTAGCAAGGAGTGGCTAGTTGACATGACAATAACCAGTCATATGGTGGCAGTTATTGGTCAAAAAGGCATAGTAATGATTAAAAAGTAAGGGTGTTTTGAAATACTAAAAATAGTTCCAAAAGCACTTATTTTCAAAGTACTCTCACAGCTTTTGAAAATAAGTGCTTCTGAAAGCTATTTTAAGTGTTTCAAAACACACCCTAAGTCATTTATATTTGGTGGCAAATGCTAATATAATTTTTTTATCAGTCAAAAATGGAAGAATACTATTAAAACCTCTGGGTATACGAAAAACCCAAATAGATGTTCAGATTAACCACCTTCACAGTTTCTGTCGGGTCGGGGGTGGGGGTCTTAGAACTGGGGGCGAGGGCTTCGCCTTT
Organism: Stenogyne calaminthoides; assembly: GCA_037126765.1. Classification (NCBI taxonomy): domain Eukaryota; kingdom Viridiplantae; phylum Streptophyta; class Magnoliopsida; order Lamiales; family Lamiaceae; genus Stenogyne; species Stenogyne calaminthoides. The sequence goes on from JBBCBC010000001.1 coordinate 52,163,989, forward strand.
TGCTACAAGATGTCCTGATTACAATTTTTGTAGCCTAAATCAATCGTAAATCAGAAAAGTTTCACTATCTTAGCCCACACATCTAATTAAATTTATATTATAGTAGTACAAAATATGTGTACCATATTTATTGAGATAGGGTGGCGCACTGGATGCCAAACTTTAACGTGAAATATGTTCAGGTTGTAGAGATTAACACCAACATCATATATATAGATTTATTTTATAATTATATTGGAAAATATATATAATTAAATACGTGTTATTATGTATTTAACTTAGGCCACACATAAAATTAAATTTATATTAATATCGTACAAAATATTTGTACATACAACATATTGACAAATAGGGTCATTTTATAAAGAAAGACTATGACACCCTCATATTGGGAATAAGAGCATCTAGGTAGGTGTTCTACTTTATATTTCATAATATGAATGAACGACACATGTAATAATAAAAAATATTCAACGAACAATTAGATCTTGGGTTTATGTGTTAAAAACCCAAAATGATGAAACACTAATGAAATACGAAAGTGGAACAGGGAAATCGAACCGTCATATTGGAGGCCTAAGACAAAAAATGAAGTTTTGGTTTTTTGGAATGCAGTTGACTATATTTATAAGTTTGGTATGCTGTAAAATTTATTTACTGTGAAATTAATTTCTTTTTTATAAACACAACGTTTTAGTTATCAAGACTAATACTATTTTTTAATATAAGTCACCCCTTTTAGTTATCACTATTAATACCCCATGCTGTAATATAAATCACACCTTTTAGTGTTATGAGTAATACCATTTACAGTAAAAAATTATACCATTCAGTTATCACAACTAATACTCTTTTGTAATATAAATCAATATTTTCATAACCGAACCGGTGATCGAACCGGACAGACCACTGGTCAGCGGTTCAACCGGTCGGACCGGTTCAACCGTTTTCTATGTTTAGTTAAAAAAAATAAAATAAGTATACACCTACAAAAATTTAAATATATATTTTATAACTTTTCATATCATATTTTATAAATTTTGTCCCACCTCATACATTTATCGTACATCGAAAGTGTTGGAGAAAAATATGAGAGGAATATAGATTTAAAATTTATATATTAAATATAAATTAGTAATTTAATTTTTAAAAAAAATCAATTTTTTCCGGTTGAACCGGGTTTTGACCGGTTCAACCCGGTTCAACCCTAAATCCGGTTCTATATGTCCTTTGTAACTGGGTTACCGGCCGATTCCCGGTTCAACCCAATCCGGTTATAAAAACATTGATATAAATCATACTTCTTAATCAATTTCACATATTCTTATGTGAAACTTATTTACCCTATACTTTGGTCATATTTATTATACATATTAATTTTGTAATTATATATTTGAAAGTGCAAAAAAAAAAAAAAACATGGTACTCTGCATTTAAAAGGCGTTTTACTAAGTTCACCATAAAATGTTTGTAAACTTAGTTCACAAGTGTTTGAATATTAATTATCGATTTTTCTTCTCCCCCATTCTAATTAGAACTGTCTTAGTTATGTCAATTGACACTGAATCAACACACTCGGAAAAAAACAATTCAATTCATCCGTGCCATTTTTTTGTGTTTCAAGATTATTCCACCTCCTGAATCTTTAACACATGGACTCAGGGTAATGGTGGTTCGTTGGATTTTTTTATCCATTACACGTGTAATTAATTTACCCTATAGAACACAGAGTGGAACACAATATATGAAACAGATGATATTGTGCCGTCGGAAAGCCTGTGAATTTTTTTTATATTAGAATTAAACTCAAGAAAGATGATTTAGTTTCCTGTATTCTTATGCAAGAGGATTTTGCCGGCCAAATTATTTAATAAATGAATTTCCATGTAATTTACTCTTAATAAAAATAAATAAAATATCTCTCTCTGTCCCTCTCTTGAAAGCACTTATGTCTCATTAATTAATAGAAATTGGAAAACATTTATACAGTAATTAATTTTCACCAAGTATAGCCTCATGAGTAGTAATACTACAGGTATCTATTTCAACAACTATTAAAATCGAAATAAGACCTACGTTGGACAATTGAAAATGGGCTCAGAAAGACAAATTGGCTTAAAGTAATGGGCTTGAATTTGGAGGGCCCACCCAATTTAACTCGTTGTAACTCTGGATAAATTTAGCCCAACAAACGGAGATTTATATATATATATATATATATAAACTGTGCTTTCCTTTATTTTTTTAATAAAGGTATGGAAAAAAATAGTGGTGTTACCAAAAAAACTCCAAACTCAAACACTTTAAAATTCGACTCGATTCGGATTACTATCTCTATGTATAATTCAAGTTTGCTATTAAATAGTATATTAGTTATTTTTATTAAATAATATTAATTTCCAAGATTAACATAATGATGGATTTTAATCATACTTAATTTAGGAAAAAAAAAAGTCATCGTAAACAATAAATAGGCTGCTGTTAAAACAAAAGAAAAAAGAAAACTATTTAATTTCCTCATGATTGATATTAACTGATAACTTATCTTCAGTTTTCCATTTTCCTCCATAGATTTACGATAATTAATGATGATTAGTTTGTCATTAATAAACGCGAAATGTGAAATAAATAATAGAAAATCGATTCCTAAAATAAAGGCCTATTCACATTTCACACAACATTCTTGCTTTTACCCAAAAGATATGGAAGAAAAACGAAAAGCAGAGTCTTGCTGAAAAAATTGACCCCAAATTCCTCTTTCAAAACCCAAATTAAACATAAGTGCTGGAGTAGATTCTTCCAAAATCACACAACATTAAAAACCTGAGAAAAAACAATGTACGCCGCTGGTGGCAATTTCAGCGGCCACCTCTCCGGAAGTAGCAGCGGCGCCGCCGTGAGAAACCCCACCATTCCGTACCCCTTCCACCACCACGGCCACCAGCAGGCTGATGATGATGAATTTCCGAGGAGAGACGAGAGGTCACCTCAATGGAGCAACCAGGAAACCAGGGACTTCATTGAAATCAGGGCTCAGCTTGAATGGGGATTTACTGCACCCAATAGGAATGACAATTTGTGGGAAATGATTGCTAACAGAATGAGAGAGAAGGGATATTGGAGAACTGCTTATCAGTGCAAATGCAAGTGGGAAAATCTTGTTACCCTATACAAGGTACATCTGATTCTTGATTCTGTTTTCATTTTTGTAAATTATGCTTTGTGGTGTTTGTATGATTAGATTAATATGTTGATTAATGATAATATTTACTTGAAATTTTAATATAGGTGGCAATTTTTTGTGTTGTAACCCTGTGTATGTGGTGGGATGAATTGGGAAATTAGTTAGCAATGTTGAGTGTATGGGATTTTTTTCATTGAATTAGATTATGCATCTTTGTGTCTTACTATGTATGCATATAGTTTTAATTTCTTGGTAAGGCTAAATTTTTATGCAATGTACAATATATTGAGGTAATTAGTATGGATTTTTTATCCTTTTTTTCTGGTGAGAGTGGAATGTCCTAGATACTGTAACAAATTTAGAGGTAGTTTTACTTATCATTTTCTGGTCCGAGACTTCTCAAGATGTAGATATTGTTAAGATGGTCTAATATTCATAATGTTTGTACCTTGCGAGTTTTGTTTAGTTTGTCAAATGAGGCAACTCGTGACTGAGTAAGTGAGTGAGTGAGTATCAAGGTGGAATTATCATTTTCTTGTGTTGGAAACTTGACTGAGTTGCGTTAATGATAGTCGTAATCATGCTTGTCTGGTTGGATTTTATGATTAATGTTGACATGGTATTATTGACTATATCATGCTTGGTCAATTTCAAACTACTCTGGTTACTACGTGGTACCTGGTAATAATATTTGGATTGTTGTTGTTCCATTGGACCTTCTCTCTGGCTTTCTTCTGTGCTTTGCCTTTTTCTCTTGATTGTACATAGTAGTGCATGTTCCCTGTTTATGAAATTGGAGCTTCTTGGTTAGTTTATCGAAAGTGAATAACAACTTAGTTGTTTAATGTTCACATGAAGATGAAAAGCGAAGATGTTGAAAATTCAGATAGTTAGACGTGGCAAGTGTTTTCAATTTCAAGTACTGTATTTAAGGTTTTCCTTTTTCATTTTTTGTATAGTTTAACATGAAAACTTTGGGATATGATTACTTAAATCCAGGGGGAAGAAGCATCTCATGTGGATAATGTTCAACCATGCCCGTTTTTCAATGAAGTGCATGCATTTTTTATGATGAAAGCCAACAAAATGATGGCTGGTGGTATTGCGAAAGGACAGAAGATGCTCAAAACTGTTTCTGAAGATATATCTCAGGAAGAATTCACTGAAGAACAGGAAGACGAAGAAGAAGAAGAGATTATAGTTGTTCCAAAACGAAAAGAGAAGAAACGAAAAACGAGAGAAAAGGAGGATAATTGTACAAGCAAAAATGGCAGTGATGTTCTGAAGGGTGTTGAAGAGATGATGAGGAATTTCATGGTGCAGCAAGAGTGGATTGATAGTCAATGGAGGGAGGTCATGGAGAGGAAAGCTGAAGAAAGGGACGCGTTTGAGCAGGAATGGCGCCAAAAGATGGAGACACTCGAAAGGGAGAGGCTGATGATGGAACGAGCTTGGAGAGAGAGAGAGGAGGAACGCAGATTGAGAGAAGAGAGACGAGCGGAGAAGAGGGACGCCCTATTATCGACCCTTTTGAACAAACTCATTAGTGATGAAAGTCCTTTAACATAATTTAGAGTATGTTTCTCTAACATAACCTCCCAATTTAGTGGTGAGAATAGGGACTTGTTTTACATCTTCTTATTGTTAAGACCGTGAATTCTGCAAACTTTTTAAGATAAAAAAGACGAGTAGGTCTTGTTTTTACAACTACATGTATTAGAGACAGATGTTGCTAATCTGACATATTTGTTTTTGATGCTTTACTTGCTGTTTTTTTGGGTTGAGGTTATCAGTGATGCTGTGTCCATGAGGCATACACCAGAAGTGATTGCATATTTTTTAAAGTTGCGTTTGGATCGAAAAATTTGGAATTCGTAGCAGTTGGTGCTTGTTTTGATTGATACAAATCATTCCTTTAACTAAAAACTCACTCTGAGTCTGATGTGGGTGGTTGATTTTAGTTTTTGTATTTAAAAATCCTTTAATCCAAACGCAATCGAGTTTGTGCATTTTGTTGAAATGTAAAATCTTTTTATTAGGAGACTTTTGTATCGAATAATATGATGTTGTGTGAGATTTGGATGATTTTCATTTTTTTCGATTACACCTCCTTCTTACCCGTTTTATAACTTTGACACCTAACTTTTATATTTATTACTTTTCTCTTCTAAACTATATACATTTATTTTTGCATTTCAAAACACTTTATCCAAAATATAAATACATGTAAAGTCCTCCACTTGAAATACTGAATTACAAAAAATTATATACTTCAAATGGTAAACTAACAAATCAGAATTTCACAAAGTAGTTTCCCCTCATTTTCAAGAATACTGTTAACCTTTATGTAAATGTAAAATTAACAGTCATTTATTTTTTCCAACACCTTAAAATTATTAGTCATTTTTAAACTCTAATAATTTCACAAATATTTCAGTAAACAAGCATAGCTCATACGGCATTTTAATCATAGTGTCGGCCACACGTGTAAGGTATCGCAGTCTCACGTGCCGGCCTACTGATTGCCCTTTGAATTCTGAGCATCTATCCTCACTCTCTCTCTCTCCCAAATCCACCAGTCGCGATTACATGCACACACATTCGATTTAAGAGAGAGAAAGAGCTACAATTGTTTGTTGCCGTTGCATAACTTTACACCTCCATTCTTCGTCCTCCTTCCTCTGTTAGCTGACCTGAAATTGCATCGGATCAATTCATACTCCCTTGCTCCAACCAAGTATTTCTTCGCTGATTTTAATTTAATTGAGTTTTTTTTTTCGCATTTTGTATTCTATGAGTAGAATCCAGTGCAGATATGTTGTAATTGATACAATTTGTCAATGTTGTGTCGTTGTAGTTAATGGAGTTATATATGATTTTGAGATCATTTGGATATTGTACTAAATACTTGAGTATAAAATTACAATTTCTGTGAAGTGTCAAAAGCAAACTGAAACTAAACACAGTGTTTATTGTTGGTTGTATGGTGATTGTTCTTTTTGCTTCTGAATGCTGTATATTTATTGGTTAAAATGGGGATTTTTTGGGAAAAAAAACGAGTGTTGAGAGGCTGAATTATGCAATGAATGTTGTTTATTGAATTATTAATGCGTGCTGGGTTTGATCCCTCACGTTTATTTCAATATTAAATTGCATTGTGTATCATTTACAGTAGTTTATCTTCAACTGGAATAGGCACGTCTTACTTTCTCTTTTTATATTCCTCATGGATGATTTTTGTATGTGTTAGGGGTAAATGTTGTGCAAATGTGTGTGCAAAGTATTTAATACTCTAGAAAGATGATTTCATTTAAACATTTGAAGGAGTAGGTAGGACTGAGGCACATTGATACTGGTAAAGGAGTATACTTTGATTACCCATGAAAATTAATGATTTAAAAGATTGGTAACTGTGATATTGGTTAAAGAGAGTCTAAAGGAGTGGATATTGCTGCAGAAAGAATAAATACTCAAACAAGTTACATCCAGAAATGTTTGATATTCTAGTTCCTAATGGTATAGCATGCTCTGACCGGATCTCTAGATTAGATCTTTGAGGTGTAGCTTGAGCATTGACGAGTTATTTTTTTGCCATTATTGTTGAAATATAGAGATTAAGAGGCTAAACGAAGATCTACTTAAATATAGAGGCACGTGGAGAAGATTAAATCGTGCACACTACCTTGCATATTCAATTATTATTTCATGTATCCTACCCCAATTATTTGGGATTAAGGGCTCGGTTTGTTTGTTTTCTTTATTTTTGAAAAAACAAAGATTTGAAATGTTAAAAAAAGCTGTGAGCTAATTTTATAAAAATAACATTTAATCAAACCACCTATGCTTATATTCTGCTTTCAACACTCAATACGCTTTGCTTTTGCTGAAGCTAGTTTAACATTGACAAGGAGCTGTGGTCGAAGAGCTCTCTTTTTTTAAGAAGCTATCAAATTATTTTATTGCTTCATATAGGCATTCATATCTGTAGGCATGATTCATAAAATTTCAGTCAATGGCTCATTTGTGGAAACTTGTAACTTGATTAACTCTTTTGTTGAGAGACCCTGAAAGACCTTGTTTGATTTGTTTTGATGACCACTTGTTGTTATCAACATTTGTTAGACCTATTCAGATATTAATGTGTCAAATTGCTTCTACCGTCTTTACTTTTTGCTAAGTTCTATTTTTGATTGGTGAGAGAAGGAATAGTTGGTTTCCTGCATTTTGATATCTGACTCTTTAACCAGTTCTTTGGCCCATATAAAATGTGCGTAAGAAATATTAATTGGTAGTATAACTTGTGCTAGCATTAGATGAAATCTGGGTTTCCCCGGTAATGACTCTTATCTCTGGATGACTCGAACACTGTCATGCATGTGAATATATTTTCTTATATGATCGAACACTGTAATAACAGACAAAAGAAATTCTAATAATGTTATTTTTTAATGACGGTTGTTTTTTCTCATTGTGTACTAAATAAACAGTTTTGATTTTCTTTTTCCAGCTGGTTCTCTCTCAGAATCTCTTAAATTGCCCTCTTGGGCTTGCCAAGTTTGCTGCCGGACTTCCTGTGGATTTATGCATCAGATGATTTGTGCATATATTATTACGTGTGACTAGCACAAAATGGGCAGTTTCCTTGTGAATTTTGAGAAGTTGCTTATATATATCCTATTGCTTTACTGCCTGTCACAAGGACCTGAAGCTCTTAGTCCCGATGGTATGCTTGTCAATCGTTCATTGAACATGTATTTTTCATGACTTGAGTTTAGTGAGCCATATCTGCTAAGCATAGACGGACTAGTTTTTACAACATGATCTCAAATAGAATGGTGAATATTACAATGTTCCATCATATAAAACATGCCTCCTTTCAAGTAATTGAGCGTCTATATCATATTTCATAGGTTATTATTTATGTTGACCTAAGTTTTAGGATTAAGGTGCTAAGGGGTCATGGGAGTTGTGCTCATGTTGTTACCACCTATGCATAATAGCTAAAGAAATGGCAATAGTCAGCTTCAACGAATGTACATCCTAGAAGTATTATTGTGAAGTAGGACGGGTTACATTTTGGCCTTTTGATTTGCAGGTCAAGCTCTTGCCAACTTTAGGACAGCCATAATTAGTTCAGATGGTATTCTGCAGCAGTGGAGACCAGAGGATGTGGACCCATGTAGGTGGAAAGGAGTTAAATGCGACATGAAGTCGAAGAGAGTTATAGCCTTGTAAATTCCTCAATTCTTTTCTTGAATTCTTTCTGAAATGCACGTACCACTCATTTTTGAGAAGATTATCCTCAGCATTCAGCATGCTAACCTGCCACACAATTTTCATTTTTTGGAAGTTTAAAATAGCTAGCGCCTAGCAGTCAAAGCATCAAGTCCTGTGGTATCTGGTGATCAAACCAGAGAATCACACTAGATGCCTGTCCAACTACACATACTGAACTTAATTCTAATTGCTCGCACGTTCTATATCTCCTCTTTAAACCAATACTTACCCTCAAGAATTTAAACTTTGTATTGACCTTAGTCATCAAGCAAGCTTATTCTTAGAATCTTTTCCTATCAAACGCCTTATATCTTCTTGTTTAATGGTACACACTTTTGCATGTTATGCATAGTGTTCTTCTATTACTTGCCAGTTACAATGGAACGCTTGGAAACTTAAGTATCAAAATCACATTCCCTTACCTCGATCCCAACTTCGAAGAACTTCATCTGATGATGAATTTTCTTTTTAACTAAAAAAACAGCTCTTTTACTTTTCTGCTTCTAAATTGTTTCTTTTTAAAATGGAGTTTCTTCTTCCCACTTTGTTTTCTTGAATGAAGTACGAGGGCCTGTGCTCAATATCAATTTTTTTTATTAAGCCAATAAGTTGTATCCGGTTATTTATCAGAATCTTTATTGCTCTTGTGCTTGAAGTGGACTATTAGTTTTCCCTTTAAAAAAATAACAAAGTGCATAGTTATTAATGTGCTCAATATCAACCTTGATAATTTTTTAACCATGGCTTTTGTAGCAATACCCCAAGTCAAATTTTCACCTTGGTGAACCAACTCATCTTCATCTTCCATTTACCAACCACCCAATTGCTTTATCTATATCCTCAAAGAGATCTCTTGATAAAAAGTGAATCTTGAAACCCTAGATGTGATTCACTTAAATATTAAGATTTAAGAGATAGTATTTTTATTATTCGATTTTGACAAATAAAAAAATGTTTTTTTATTTCAAACCCTAGATGTACATAAAGGCACGCTTTAAAAAAAAGGCGCCCCCAAGCGCCTGAAAATAACAAAGTGCTATGACAAAGTGCATGTTAGGTTGATGGAAAGTCATGTTTTGTGCATAAAATAAGCCTAAAAGCCTAAATGTGAATGATAATACTTCATGGTGCAGGATCCTTCATAACCACAAGTTGAGTGGACCCATATCATCTGATATTGGAAAATTAGAAAGCCTGCAAATTCTGTATGCATCCTTTTCTTCTTCTTCTTCTTCTTTGACATCTCAACTACACCTGCTGGTGATGACATGAAGAACTTTTTGTAGATCTCTTAACGGCAACAATTTATATGGGGAAATACCTCCAGAACTTGGGAACTGTTCGCAGTTGCAATCAGTGTAAGAATTTCAATTGACAAAATTTTGAATTTCTAAAACATGATGTCATTTAACTAATGCTATATCAATAAGTTTAAAGGAAAAAATTACCCTTACCTTACTCATGCCTTTTAAAGCATTTTCTGCTAATCATTGACCATGATGAAGTTTAAAGTTTCCAAGCATTGAATTTTGCGTGCAGTGAGTTAGAGCTTCAATATGCCTAAGCATGTCACATATGTGTAGTACCACACAAAAACTCTATTTAATGTTAGTGTTGACTTTTCCACAATTAATTTGGTAGAAAGAAAGGAACGTGATCAAATTTCATGTGGATATATCATATATGCAGAAATTAAGCACCTGAGTTGTGATGAGAGGTGTTACTGCAGCAATAAACAAACTCTCTGGACATAGATATTCCTTACTCCTTAGGTTGTTAAAGGAATCTAGGTAGGCTGACCAGAGGCTTGTCTGTAATTTACTCTGCATACTTGCCTTACTTTCTCTATTATTGTTGACTAACAGAGTATGATCTAGAGATCACTGCAATGTTTTCTACTTGCATTGTTGTCTTCTTTCTGTTTCCATCAGTTTATCTTCTGTTTTATGATATTCTTGGTTTCCTGTTTCTACAGATTTTTGCAGGGTAACTACTTAAGTGGAGTGATTCCAAGTGAACTTGGAAACCTGTCTCAGCTTCAGAATTTGTAAGTGACTATACTGTAATGAATGATTTATATTTCTATGCTTAAGTCTCAATGCTTCTTTAATAAAGATCACTTTCCAGTTGTGTGAGCACCACTGTTATAGTCTTGAACTGTATCTATACGGTTTATTTGTCGCTAAAAGAAATGCTTAAATTGGCTCCTCTGAAAGTTAATCGCTTATTGTCGTGGCGCTTTCTGCAGGGATGTTTCAAGCAACTCTCTGAGTGGAAGCATTCCTGCATCACTCGGGATGTTGAGCAAGCTTTCTAGCTTGTGAGTGAAATATTTATATTTCTAGTCGTGCTAGTTTTTTATTGTTTTCATCAGCCTAATTCATTATCTCGTGTTATCATTGAAGCAATGTTTCAACAAATTTTCTGGTGGGATCTGTTCCTTCTGATGGTTTTCTAGCAAACTTCCAAAATGATTCGTAAGTGATAAAATTTTATTTGCGCTCTACATCAGTACATTACCTTCGTGCTTATTTCTCCGTTCCTAGTTTGATATAATTAGTTTCTAGTTGTTCATCTCTCTATTGCTTGTGCTATTTGCTTGACAATTGATTTGTGCTTTTCTTTATCAAGGATTATACTATTATTTTTTTGGTATATCTGCAGTGTGTATAATATTACTACATTGGATAACAAAAGAGGAATGGTTATTATTTAAAGCTACTACTCCTTTTATTGCCAGTCAAATGAAATGGAGTCCATTCTTCTCTTTCACTCCATTTGACTATATTTCTTGTTTCTCTTCCTCCCAAAACAAGCTATTTAGATTGCTGGTATCTTAGCGCCCTCAATATTGAAAGCAGTCAAATGTATAAAGTGCATGAAGTCTAGCAACTTAATTCAAGGCTGACATCAATTTAAAAAATGTAATTTTATTCAAAGATAAGGAGAACACCACATGCTAGTTGTTAATGATACTAGAAGGTTGGGCTAATCAAATAACCACTTTTGCCGTCTTATGGGCAAATTAGCTTGAATAACTTTGGCATTAGTAACTTTTATTTTTCAATGTGGACCTAGTGAGGTCTTTTATGTTATTCCTCTTTCCTTTTCTTTTCCCTTCTTTGCTGTGCTTTAATTACTTCTTGGCCTATATGATTTGATTCTCTAGCTTTGTTGGAAACCGTGGGTTGTGTGGCAAACAAATTCAAGCATGTAAGAGCAATGGTGGTGGTTCCTCACCATTTTCACAGCCTACAGATTCAGGTACAATGGCCGATGATCATGCTATTTTCTTGTTTATGATACTAGAATGAGGCCATGCGATCTTTTTGGTTGGCAGTTTGTTATTGGCTTATACTTGCTGTATCTTTTCCTTTTTATCCTTTTCAAAGTATTACATGACCTTGATCTTTATTGTTCTTATAGCCCAACCCCAAACCAAGAAGAAATATTCAGGAAGGCTTCTTATCAGTGCTCTGGCCACTGTGGGTGTCTTGCTTCTGGTTGCACTTATGTGTTTCTGGGGATGTTTCCTATACAAGAGGCTTTATAAGAACGATTCCAGTGCCATTGCTGTGGATGTCAGTGGAGGTAAAAATCATATCATATCTGGCCTTGCTCTTGGCCTTTTTATCTTTGTAACTCACCCAATCTTATGTGCTGATATTGCTTCAGGAGCCTCAGTTGTAATATTTCATGGGGACCTCCCCTATACTTCAAAGGACATCATAAAGAAATTAGAGACTTTAAATGAAGAGCATATAATTGGTGCTGGGGGCTTTGGAACTGTTTACAAACTTGCGATGGATGACGGAAATCTATTTGCCTTGAAAAGGATTGTGAAGGTCAATGAGGGCTTTGATCGCTTTTTCGAGAGAGAGCTTGAGATTCTTGGAAGCATCAAACACAGATACCTTGTGAACCTTCGAGGATACTGCAATTCCCCAACATCAAAATTGTTGATATATGATTTCCTATCAGGAGGCAGCCTTGATGAAGCTCTTCATGGTTAGGACTTGTTTATTTTACTTCTCATGTTTTAAACTTCCTTAATCTGTGTATTGCACTGAATTTGCTATACTTGAAGACATGTTTGTATGCATTTTATAAAATGCATAATGCAAATTAATGCTAATTTCTACAAGCAAGAATTGTTACCACACCCCAGACATATTATAGAATTAATGTCCCCTAAAAAAGTATCCAATGAGTTCTTTTACTATATGCTTACTTTTGAGGCCTCAATTTAAGTTCTCTCAGAGGAGACCGTGTCTTGTTCCTCTTGTTTTATTCTGATTCATAAGGTCATCTTTCTGTGTGCAGAAAGAGCAGAGCAATTGGATTGGGAGACCCGTATAAACATTATCGTGGGAGCTGCAAAGGGCCTGGCCTATCTGCATCACGATTGTTCCCCTCGAATCATCCACCGTGACATAAAGTCAAGCAACATTTTACTTGATGGAAATTTTGAGGCTAGAGTGTCCGACTTTGGACTAGCTAAATTATTGCAGGACGAGGAATCCCACATCACAACAATTGTTGCTGGGACATTTGGATATCTTGCTCCAGGTACATTTGGAGATTTTTTTTTTTTTTCCCTCTTTAGGTACGGAACATGTGAATCTTTATATGCTGAATTATTCGTGAACTTGTTATTGAGCAGAGTATATGCAGAGTGGGAGAGCTACTGAGAAGACTGACGTCTATAGTTTTGGTGTTCTGGTGCTTGAAATTATTAGCGGAAAGCGGCCTACTGATGCATCCTTCATCGAGAAGGGCCTCAACATTGTTGGATGGGTACACTTCTCCCTTATTCCTTTCCCGTAACAGATTTTAGTGGATAGCAAGTCAAATTTTTACTTTGTGCCTGATGTTTTATTTCAATGCAACAAAATCTTAGGCATGAAAATTGGGTTTAGTTAATTCTTTGAGCAAGAGGTTCTGACATAGTCCTAATTAGCAGATGTTGATTTAATAGACCTCTCATTCTAAGTTTGCTGGGATTTTCTGCTCATATAATTCATTATGCTTGTTTTGATGTTTAACAATGAGTGCTACAGAATAATCAAATATGTTCTTGACTTGATATTATTTGTTTCAGTTAAAATATTTGGTTACGGAGGATAGGCAACGAGAAATAATTGATCCACAATGTGAAAGAGTGCAAGAAGAAACCCTTGATGCCCTGCTTTCAATTGCCACCCAATGTATCTCTTCGGGCCCGGAGTACCGTCCCACCATGCACAGGGTAGTCCAAATACTTGAATCTGAAGTCATGACCCCATGCCCTAGTGATTTCTACGACTCAAGCTCAGATTGACGATGTTGTATATCTCAAACAAAGAGAGCTATTCCTAACGTGATTGATTCGTTCTTTTTTACTACGATTGAATATGCTCGTGATGATGCTCTGCATCCATTCGACTTGGGTGGATCTGCTGCTTCAGGTTTTTCGTCGACCTTGTAAATGAAATTGTCTGATTGGTCGGTATTCCTCCCTACCTTTGCCTTTTCCTTCTTGTAATTCTTGTGAATAAAAAGGATAAATTGTCTCATATTGAAGGATGTCTCTAGTTAGGGTGAATTTTTGTATAAATATATATTATGTGCCCACCATTTATAGTATGGAGTTCATGTATTGGAGACAATTTTTGTATTGTTATTCAGCATAAATTACGTACTGCTAACTTTGTGGAATGATTATATGTGTACCATAACGTCTGTACAAGTAGCATTTTTAGACGTTGGAAGTCCAAGGTTTAATTGTATCCTAATTTGTCAAAGGACTTTAATTTAGAATTGAGGGGTATTTTCAAACTCAAATGAAGGGGATGTAATAATTTTATAATTTTTTCTAAATTGTTCTCTCACAGTATTAATTTATGACAAGTGTTTTTATGAGAAGTGTTTTTAAGCTGTGATGAGTAAAGTTTGCAAACAATCCTCAACTAAACTAAGTCAACACACAAGTGAGCTTTGGAGCCCTCGTTCTCTTTACAGAAAAATAATTTATTTATTTCGACAGATATGCACGAAATTTGTTTATTAAATTCTTTTGGAGTAATAGTTGTAATATTTACATTTGAGGTCAATATTTAATTTCTAAATGATTCTAGTTTCTTAAATTAAATTAAAGTGTTTGAATTTTACTTACATTTAAAAGGTCGAGCATAAGTATTTAAACTTTGTTTTCAATTCTTATAAAATTTTAAATAAATTTTTTCTTAATTTTATATATAATGAGAGAACTAGTTGTGGGCTAGCCTGTTATACGCTCATGACCTAATAAATACAAGCTGAAAATAGGTCCTTCGTTCCCTTTTTCTTGAAGGCCCAATTTAAGCAGATTGCTAACCTTAATAAATTTTATTTTCAGGTTAACTGCCAACTTGTTGGACCATAACTTAGACAAGTTTGTTTGTACTAAGGAATTTAGATATTACAAATCAAAGTCGCTGAATTTATTTGATTAAAAAATCAACTAATGGATTTTAAATCCATTTTTGAGTTAAAATTTCCTTGAATAAATGTTAAAAAATTCTGATAAATTAACAACAAATCCAAACAGAATACAAAGTTAAATTTAATCTACTTATCATAGAAAAGTGGCAGAAAAGACAGAATATATACTACAATCCAAATCTCTCAGTACAATCTAGTTAGCCAAAATATAATACCGTTAATTAACTACGTATCATGTTGGGTTGTGGAGACTGGATGCAGCGCAGAGGAGGCGCTCGACCAAGCTCTTTGGTCGAGCAGATATGCACGGTCGATCGCCCTCCTTTCCAGCGCCCAGAGGGAGCTCGACCAATGGACGAGCTCGAGCAGATCCGCTCGACCAAGGCCCGTGGTCGAGCGGATTCGGAAGTCTGCACACGGATTTTAGGGTTTGAGGCCCATTCTCCATATTTAAATACTTTTGACTCATTGTATTTGCCTCTTGTACTAAAATCACTCGAAATACACGAAAATAGTAGATCTCCTGGCTTGGTAGTGCCCCCAGACGTAGTAATTCCTGACGAAGTGGGTAACCAAATTTGTGTTCCTTTATTGTTATTCTGTTCATATCAAATTCTCTATAATTGCTAGCTTATTCCTAACAACTGATATCAAGAGCATCTGGTTCAAGGGATCTGGTGAGAGCAATTATGATGGCTGAAGGGAAATCGCCTGTTGAGAAGTTTGATAGAACGGATTTTGGATACTGGAAATTACAGATTGAAGATTACTTGTACGGTAAAGATCTGTATCAACCTTTGGGTTTAAAGCCAGAAGACATGAAGGATGATGAGTGGAAGTTGCTGGATAGGAAGGCGATTAGTGTGATCCGTTTATCAATATCCAGGAACATCGCCCTACACACGGTAAAAGCAAAAACCACGAAGAAGATGTTGGAGATTCTGACGGAGATGTATGAAAAGCCGTCCACAGCGAACAAGGTTCACTTGATGCGGAGACTATTCAACCTGAGAATGGCAGAGGATACTGTGGTAGCCAATCATCTTAACGAGCTCAATATGACAATAGTCCAATTGAGCTCGGTTGAGATTAATTTTGATGATGAGATTCAAGCCCTAATTTTGTTGTCTTCTTTACCAGAAAGTTGGAGTGGGACGGTAACGACTGTGAGTGCTTCAGCAGGTAAAGTGAAACTGAAATTTGACGAGGTGAGAGATCTGATCATGAGCGAAGAAATTCGTAGGAAAGAATTGGGTGTGGCCACGGGATCAACCTTGAATGCAGGGAATCGGGGTAGATCAGAATCCAAAGGAAAATATAATCGGGGTAGATCAAAGTCTAGGGGCAAAGATAAGCCCAAGAAATACAAGAGTCAAGTTTAGTGCTATAATTGTCATGAACTTGGTCATTACAAGAGGCAGTGCAAGGCACCAGCAAAGGCACCAGCGAATGCACCGAAGAAGGATATAAACTCAGCAAACGCGACCACTGATGAGGACTCAGATGCATTGATTCTGAGTGTAAGCGATCAATGGAGTCTTGGGTGTTAGATTACGAGCATCGTTTCATTAAATGGCAAATGGACGTAATGGAAGGCTACTCTTCCGGGAATTTTGGGAAGGTTTATCTTGCGGATGATGAGCCTTTGGAAATCATATGGAAGGGGGATGTTCGGATCAAGACACCGAATGGGACCATCTTGAAGTTGAGAGATGTGAGACATATTCCTGGATTGAAGAGGAATTTGCTTTTAGTGGGGCAACTTGATGATGAGGCTTACAAGGTGACTTTTGGTTGCAAGATGTGGAAGATATCCAAGGGTGCAATGGTGATGGCTCGAGGAAATAAGGAGGAACGTTGTATATGACAGGCAACACCCGAGACAACATTGCTCTTGCAGGTGAAAAGGGAAATGCAGATTTGTGGCATTGTCGTCTTGGCCACATGGGTGAGAAAGGGATGAAAGTTATATGTTCGAAGGGTAAACTGTCAAACCTCAAGACAGTTGACATTGAGGTTATGTGAGGAATGTGTATTCGGAAAACAGAAAAGGGTGAGTTTTTTTAAAGGGAGGCAGAACCTTGAAGAAACAGAAGCTAGAGTTGGTCCACATCGACTTGTGGGGTCCAGCACCTGTGATATCTCTTGGTGGAGCGTCATATTACATGACTTTCATTGACGACTCTACGAGGAAGGTATGTGTTTATTTCTTGAAAAATAAGTTTGATGCCTTTAATGCTTTCAGGAAGTGGAAGACTCTTGTAGAAACTGAGACGTGTCTCAAAGTGAAGTGTTTGAGATCAGATAACGGTGGAGAGTATAAGCTCCGTGAGTTCAAAGAATTCTGTGAGGCAAATGGAATTCGTATGGAGAAAACTGTGAGTAGAACCCCCCAGCAGAATGGCGTGGCAGAACGTATGAACAAGACCCTATGTGAATGTGCTAGTAGCATGAGATTGAAGTGTGGGCTGCCAAAGATATTTTGGGCAGAAGCAGTCAACACTGCAACTTACTTGATAAACAGAGGACCCTCAACTCCATTGAAAAATGGCATACCAGAGGAGGCCTGGTCTGGTAAGGAGGTAAATATGTCGTTTCTTCGAGTATTTGAGTGTGTTTCATATGTTCATATTGATGCCATGAGTAGAAGTAAGTTGGATGCTAAATCTGTAAAGTGTTCGTTTGTTGGATATGGCGGTGATGAATTTGGATATCGTTTTTGGGATGAGCAGAATCGAAAAATAATTCGTAGTCGAGATGTCGTGTTCAATGAGCAGATTTTGTACAAAGACAGGTTGGGTACATCTAAAGCAGGTGGTTCTGAGAAACAGATTGTTGAGTTGGACATTACGAACTCAGGTGGGAGCAAGGAGGTTCAAGATAATCCGGAGATTGTTGAGGAAGAACCAAGTACACCACCACCAACAATTCCGCTGCGGAGATCCTTGAGAGAACATAGATCTCCTGATAGGTATTCACCTTCTCTTCATTATTTATTGTTAACTGATGGTGGTGAGCCCGAATGTTATGCAGAGGATATACGTAGTGAGCAGGTTGACAAGTGGAAACTTGCAATGGATGATGAGATGAATTCATTGATGACCAACGGAACTTGGGAGCTAGCTGAGCTTCCTAAGGGCAAGAATGCACTGCATAATAAGTGGGTTTACAGAATCAAAGAGGAGGCGGATGGAAGCAAGCGTTTCAAGGCAAGACTGGTTGTAAAAGGATTTCAGCAGAAACATGGTATTGATTATACTGATGTTTTTACTCCTGTTGTGAAGCTAACTACTATTCAGTTAGTGTTGAGTTTGGTAACTGCAGAAAACTTGGTGTTAGAGCAGATGGACGTAAAAACAACATTTCTTCATGGTGACTTAGATGAGGACATCTACATGAAGCAACCAGAGGGATACTTGTCTAAGGGGAACATTGAGCTTGTTTGCAAATTAAGGAAGAACTTGTATGGCTTGAAACAAGCTCCTTTACAGTGGTACAATAAGTTTGATGGGTTCATGCACGAGATTAAGTTCAATAGGTGTGAGGCTGACCATTGCTGCTACTTCAAGAGGTATGACAATGACTATATCATCTTGCTATTATATGTTGATGACATGTTGATAGCAGGCTCTAGTGCTCGAGAAGTGAGCAAGTTGAAAAAGCAGTTGTCTGAAAGGTTTGCTATGAAGGACCTTGGAGAGGTTAAGCAAATCTTAGGTATGCGAATCAATCGTGACAAGGTGGCAGGAAAGTTGCATTTTTCACAGGCTGAATACATAAAGAAGATCTTGAAGAGATTCAGTATGGAAGATGCAAAGTCAGTTCGGGTCCCGTTGGGAAGTCAGTTCAAGCTATCCAACAAGGACTCACCTAGTAGCGAAGAGGAGCGGACACACATGCAAAACACTCCATATGCTTCAGCAATTGGCAGTTTGATGTCTGTCATGGTGTGTACAAGACCAGATATTGCACATGCAGTGGGAGTTGTTAGTCGGTTTATGGGTAATCCGGGTAAGCAGCATTGGGAGGCAGTGAAGTGGATCCTTAAATACTGGAGAGGTATTACGGAACAAGCATTGTGCTTTGAGGGCAAAAGCACTAAATTGGCGGGGTATGTTGATGCAGACTTGGCATCAAGTGATCTTGATAAGAGGAGGAGTACGACCGGGTATGTGTTTACTTTTGGTGATACATCAATTTCTTGGGCTTCTAAGTTGCAAAAGATCGTAGCTTTCGATCCAACGCGAGAAGCAGAAAGCGTTCGCGATTCTTGAAATTTAGTAAAGAGATGGTTTGGTTGCGAATCTTTCGTGTGAGTTGGGGGAGGAGCAAAAAAGATAGTATTACGTATAGTAAATGATCAGTGCTATTCACTTGGCAAAAAATTCGATCTTTCACTTTCGAGGGCCGAAGCACATCGAGTTGAGGTATCATTACATTCGTTACCTCATTGAGAACAAGATCTTCACGGTGATGAAGATCCGAGGAAGTGAAATCCTGGCGATATGTTGACTAAGGTTGTGACCTTAGAAAGTTGAAGTTATCATGACTTCAACCGGCCTTGAAAGCGAGGATAAGGCCGGCACTACTACCGATGAAAGAGACCGGTAAACGGAGAGACAAGTTCTGATTGAAGTCGATCTCGGTGGGAGATTGTTGGGTTATGGAGGCTGGATGCGATCTGAGGCCTTCGACCAAGCTCTTTAATCGAAAGGATATGCTGATCGCCCCCCCTTTCCAGCGCCCGAGGCGCTCGATATCAACGGCGAGCTCGAGCAAATCCACTCGACCAAGGGCCGTGGTCGGCGGATTCGAAGCTTTACTTGTGGATTTTAGGGTTTGAGGCTCATTCTCCATATTTAAATCTTTTGACTCATTGTATTTCTTTATACTAAAAAAAAAAATCACTTGAAATAACTTAAAATAAGAGATCTGCGAAAATAGTAGATCTCTCTTGTTTGGTAGTTCCCCGATTTAACCGAAAGAACTTTTGTGTTCATTTATTGTTATTCTGTTCATATCAAATTCTCTATAATTGCTAGCTTATTCCTAACCTATCACAAATACAATAACTTGTGGTTATTTTCCTTCATTAACCACGTATAACAAACACAATAGATTTAAAACTATCGTTATCAAGTCAGCGCGATTGACTTGTCACTGAAAGGCCCGAAACCGGTGAAGATGAGGTATTGATAATGATAATACTCCCTGCAAAAAAAAAAAAACACACACACACACACACAGTTGCAACATTATCAACATGGAAACACAAAATCTGGAAATATTTGAAGTTGGCCCCTGTGAAGATGGATTCCAAATGGGTTTTTTAATTGGCCAAAGATTTTCCACAGAGATTAGAAGCAGGTTAGAAAAAGACCTCATTTTGAAGAATCAGCTCCTCCCATTTGCTCATTCTTCAAATTCAAACTCACTCCTAAAATCCCTCTCCGAAACCAATATGAAAAAGTACCCCAGATTCTGGGATGAACTCAGAGGAACTGCTCAAGGAAGCGGTGCCTCATTTCTTGAGGTATATAATATACATTCATTGGGTTTTGTATGTATATATTGCTGCTCAAAATGGGCATTATGATTTTTTTGCAGATAATGCTTCTGAATTTCAGAAAAGAGATACTTGCATTTATTCCCAAAATAGAAGAGAATTCATCACTAATAGATGATGATGCTAATGATGATTGTTCTGATATTCTTGTGGTTGGTGAATCCATGGCCGTTGCAGCTCACAATGAGGATGCAAACGTCGCCCTAGTGGGCCATACGTGCGTCTCTATGTTTCTAGCAACTTTTTTTTTTTTTTTTTATTTTCTGTATACATAATTTGCATTTGAATTGAATTTTGGGTGGGGGCAGTTATTTAATTAAGGGGATTTTGGAAAATGGAGTATCCTTCACTGCTTATACATATGCAGGGGAGCTACCAAGCTGTGCATTTGGGTTCAATAGTTGTGGACTGGTAAATTTCTTCATAATAAGAAAAATTGAATTCATGATTCAATTTTGCTAATAATTCGTAGTTTCTGCAGGCATTCACGCTGAACTCGGTTCCACCTTGTAAGCACGAGATTGAAGCTGGGGCGATAGGTAGGAACTTCGTCTCACGGGACTTGCTTGAAGCGCAAAGCATTGATGATGCCTTAGCAGTAAGTCTCTATGACCCTGTTTCTGTTTAGAACATACACAAAAGTTTAACAAGTTGAAGAATGATCATTCTGATTGAAATAATATTGTGGCTTCAGAGGATTTGTTCATCTGAAGCTTCTGTAGGACATAGTTATAATCTGATCGATATAAACACAAGAAGGATTGTGAACGTAGAAACAGCATCAAGAAACCGTTACTCGGTTTATGAAGTAGGGGCAGTGCCATTCTTCCATGCCAACATGTGCCTTCATCTTAAAGTTGAGCAGGCATGTTGCATATCTTATTTCAGATCAAACTAAAAACTCAACACAAATGACTCAATCTGTTCATGATGGATGTTTTTTGTACTTTGGCTTATAAAGGAACGAGACGAAAACTCATTGAGCAGGCAAAAAAGAGCTGCTATGCTGCCCAGAGAATCAACGAGTGACTTTCTCTCACTCCTCGGTGACAAGAATGACACCAAATATCCGATTTACATGACAGGTACGTATGCACGATTAGAATGTATTTTCAAGAAATTCACTGGTGTTGCAAGAAGCTTAACTATGTATCCTTTTCTGGGCTGATCTTTCTTGCATTTTAGGTCCATTGCTGCATACCCTATGCACAGTTGTGATAGATTTAGACGAAAAGACCTTCTCGATCATGACAGGGAACCCTAGCGAAAGAAAAACTGCGTTCCTCTCCTCAATATCTTGATCAAAGACGGAGATTCTCAGATTTCCATTGCTTCCATATTCTCAAAGTAACACCCTATATACATTTCATTGCATTCATAGCTAAGTGTAGCATTTTGGATTAGATTAATGAATTTATGGACCTCTTTTTAGTTGGAAGAAAGGAGGCGCACTTATGAATGTAGACATTGTTATTTCCCGTCATTTTTTTTTTTCAAATCTACAGAGTGTTCGAATGTTTAGAGGACGGATGCTCTTCTTCATGCTCGTGTTTGACTAGTCATATATGAATACCCTTTAATTTATGAGTAACACTTGGGTGCACTAGTTGCACCGTGCAACTGGTATGCCATTAATATTGTTCAATGAAAACAGCTAACAATTTTCAACACACACTACCAATAGTAACAAACTAGTAATATTTAAAAATACACTTGAATTGCACGATACACCTAATGCATACAATTTTTTTTGTCTTAATTTATATGTTCAATGAAATATAGTTTCCATAAATAAAACCAGTAAAGCAGCTTATGCGCGGAACAATAACTTTACAAATCAAATCTTGAAAGAAAATATACAGAACTGGGTCTTTTTATGAAGCCTTGGACTGCAGTTTTGACCAAAACTTAGGAACCAAAGAAGTGAGAGAAAACCTGAGTCTGTTGATGATACCAGGTTTAGGTTTCTGCAAACTACATATCAGCCACTTGTAATCCGATAATGCATCTTCAGACAATGGCTCCAAGAGTTCGCACCGGGACAATATCTCAGTAGGTGGTAAGTTAGCAACAAGATTTGTTTCCAGCTTCGGTCTACCTCTGGTAAGCTGTTGTGGCTGTTCAACCGAAGGTTTGAGTGAAATGGGTGATGCACCAGGAATTATCTCTTGGTTGAAAGGCAACACTCGTTCTGGTTGCAAACAGAATTCCATCCACTGCTGCACCAGTGGTGATGGCCCTCTAACTCTTCCTCCCATTTGGTCTGTAACGAGTCTTGTGGTGGCTGGTATTGCCTGCAACATCAAGAAATGAAATATTTTTAATGGATTCTGAAGAAATCGTGAAACAATGCAATGGTATTTGCTTTTAACATGCCCTGGAAATGAAGAATCTGTTAAAATTGATCTGCAATTATGGGGAAGTAGGAATAAAAAGGAAATTATTGGTCACCCAATATATCAAGAATGACTACTTCTGGGGGTTCTACTATTTTCATGTGGTGCGATTACAATGAGTCAGTGGATTATTTATACCAAAAACTGAGTTGTAGCCCTGAAAGCCCAATAAAAGCCGTAAACTGGACTGCAGCTCTGATACTGATACAAGTTGGATCGACGTGATAGTGGAACGGGGTGCATAAGAACACCCTTACAATGCTGTCGATCTTGATATTGTATCATCATTTCTTGATCTAGTTGTATTCTTATATCGAACCATTTGGGAGCTAAATGTTTCAAA
Source organism: Stenogyne calaminthoides (assembly GCA_037126765.1). Lineage (NCBI taxonomy): Eukaryota > Viridiplantae > Streptophyta > Magnoliopsida > Lamiales > Lamiaceae > Stenogyne > Stenogyne calaminthoides. The sequence continues at coordinate 52,187,217 of JBBCBC010000001.1, forward strand.
TCCATAAAAGAAAATCCCACTGCACGATCTGATAGTCTTAACTACCCTGGATTCACATTAATTAATGAAGATTAAAAAATCTTGGCCCATATCCACACATGAATAATCTATTGTGTCCAAAAAGCAACCAATCTAAATGGTTTGAGAGTGAAATTGCAAGCAATGGAACAATTGAAACTAATCGATATCAAGGAAATCCCAAGCTAGCTTTAGAGTTGAATTATCAAAACTCGAAATTTTTGAAATGATAAGAAGGAAGATTTCAAGACATACCCAAAAATCTGCCCACAAGCTAGCGCCAGACTTGGGAACCATAACTGAAACATTTGACATTGTTTTGGCAACAGGAAGAACATCACTACTCCATCCAACAGCCACCCATACATCTCCGGCTCTGAAGGCTTTAAGGTAGTGTTGAGTATCAAAAAGTCATACCTGTAAAAATCCATTTAGTAATATGTTGCTATGTTGTGACACCATAAGAAAATTGTCTTCAAAGACTTCAGTTATATAAAGATAAACAAGCACGAAACACAAACTTCCAGCCTTTCACAGAGTTCTCTATAATTACAAATACGAGGAACCACTGGATTATGTGAGCTTTGGAAAAATATATGTTATCCTGTTTCTACAAAATTATCTTTGGAGAAAATTGCATTACTTTAGAAACTATTCCTTTAGATTTCTTTGCTTGAATCTGGGTGCTTGCATCTGCATCTGTCCATAATTGTGCACACTTCTAATATGTTATATGATAATTGTGCACCCTTAGTGGCTTCATACTATAAATCTAATGTCATGTTTGTTATCATCATTAAAAAGTGTTCAAACTTTAGCACTTATCCATCAACCTTAAAAAATTTCTCCAATACCTGTTGAACAAGCAACTCCAGCTGCTGCAGCACGGCATTTTTCCCACCAACTACTTGAGAATCAATATTAGTTGTATTATACGATGCTCCCATATATTTCAACACTGCTCCAACAATCTCCCGAGGTGAATCAACCATTGAAATCTTTCCAGCAAGTTCAGGGCGCCATAAATCTGACCAGTCCTGGTAGTAGATTTAAGTCAAATCTATATGACTATTTTAGCAAACATTATACAGAAGAGATGTTGAATCTACAACTACAGGTAATATGAGGTATGTATAAACTAAGATAAGACGTCAAGAAAGATCACGGTTCACAGAAGAGTCACCTCAACTGGAGCTAATTTATGCTTTTGAAATTCTTTTTTATTGTACGCTATCACCATGCTGCCCCAGCGATATGGCACAGCCCATATTCTGCCTTCAGAGTCCAAATTCCCCTCAGCGCTCCTGCGTAAATATACCTGAGATTATTTCAAAATGTAAAAAAAAAAACTGATCTTTCATGTATGTCAAAAGGAGCCAGGAGAATAAAATAGTAATAACACATTGAGTGCTTGAAACCAAAATATGAAGGCAGCTTGGGCAGGTGCTCTTCAGATGAACGTTCACTAGCTTATGGTTGATAAATTGCTTTTAGGCCAGTAATGATAGATATAATATAGACGTGGTGCTATTTTTCCTATACAGTCCTTCCATTTTATCTGTTTTTCTTCTTTACCACTATGTCCATATTTCATTCTCGAGCATTAAATTTATTTACTTTGAGAAGATCATGTGAAGAAACTGCTTATGCTTATGAGTACTTTTGCTCAGTTACTACGGCAATAAATAACCACTCATAATCAACACACTGTGATCTGAATTCGGAGAAGATTATTCCTTGTAGTATTTGAATTTCTTTTCTTATGAAGCAGCATATAAAATTGACAGGAATACTCTTTGATCTTGAAGTGGATTCACAAAAGCCAGATAATGAAAATGAAAAAGGCAGACTGCATTCTCACCTTCCATTTGTCACTTAAATCTTGAAACCAATCCTGCTCTTCTGCTCCTATCACGGGCTCAACTAAACCTTTGCCAATGGCAAAGTTTAGCCAGGAATCACCAAGAGTAACAAGATCAGCTGAAACAGCACATTTAGGGTTGATTTTCCCTTTGGTAAATGGATCAGAAAGTTCATGAAATATGTCTCTGACACTTCTACGGAACTCTGGGCGGAACCACACTCTTTTTCCTTGGGATCGCAAGAATTCCTGCATTAGAAGTAAACCATCATATGCGTCTCCAAAAGCATTCGAATTTTATCCTTTTATTTTAGCATGAAACGCATTTACAAAAGGTGGAGTCTTGTTTCAACCAAATTTGCAGATTGAAAGTTAAAAAACTGACCCGAATCCATACAGGAGGAAGTGAACCCTCCAAAGCAACTACTCTGATAGGGACTGTCAATGCGTATGATTTAGATTTCCAGCGCTCAAATGCTAATTTTGTATCCTCGTCTTCAGAATTCCCCAAATTTTCCAGATTCTTGGAATCTGTAAATGGCAAAGTGTATGGTGTATTATTAGTACTCTACTACTTTCATATCAGCAAGAAGCTAATAACCAATTGTTGCACCATTTATACAATAAGGCAAACATAATATTTGTAGATTCCGAAACACAAGGGAAGCTCACAATCATTCACTGATATCACTTGACAAAGTTTTAAATTCTTTCACACAAAATACGGATCGTAATTGATCGCAGCGTTCAAGCAATGCAATACAAAGTATTGAGAATTGCAATTTCTCTCACCGTGCGATTAGCAAAGCTGAAAAGTACAACAATCTGAACCAAGTCATTATACTTTGAGTTTCCTGGGGAAGAATTGAGGGAGAAATGCGGGACGAAGCTGGGTGAGAGAAGCCCCAAAGGCTGCTGAGGCCTAGTCCCATAAGAAGAACAGAAGAAACAGAGAGCTGCCGGAGAAAGTCTCCCGCCGGCGACCATCGGTTATTGTTGGGTGCGGCGGCGAGTTTGTATGGGCGAGAACAAGCGCGGATGCTATGTCGTGTCGGGTTCGGGCTGGAGTATGTGAGGCCCGGTAAAGAAGGTAACGATAGTACTGGCATATTGGTAGAGAGTCGCAGAGAGAGAGAGAGAGAGAGAGAGTCCCGTAATCGGCAATTCAGGATATTTTAATGGAAGCCCACTTTATTAATAGATTATATGGGCTCCATTGGCCCAAAACATCTTTTCAGCTAACACGTTTTTTTTTTGACACAATTCTGCTAACACGTTCGATACGACTATTAGCACCCCACCCTTTTCCTTTACACACCCACTTGCTAAGTACATTCTCTAGTATTTTTATTTTAAAAATTTGAAACACTAACTACACACGCCCTTTCACAAATTCTTTTTTTTTTAAAACAAAATTAAAATTTGTCCGGCCCCAAGTTGGGACCAATACAAATTTGGGGACCCAATCAATAAAATTATAAGATAATAATTTTTTTTGAGATCCCAGTTGATATATATTGACCAGACTTAAATTAATAATTATTAAAAATAATCCATTTATTTTGATGATGACTTAATATTAAAAATTTTAAAATCCTTGATTAATTATACTTTTTTATCTTATAATCTACTACTATTTCAAAAAGTTTTTGTTGATGCTGATTAATTTCTATCCATAATTCAATACATTCACAATCAACTATTTTTTGTTTTTTCCTAATACACTTCAAAATAATATAATAATATTACATCAATCATCTTTTTCCACCATTCTACTATATAAAATTTAAACATACATTCCCAAACATACATAAACTTAAACCCTAAACCATCAACCGATATTAAAATCCTGGGACTTCAAAATCTATTAGGCTCCATATCAAAATCACTTAAAGTTATTCAAAGAATTTGAAATTTTGAAGGTCAATTGATATATCGTTAAAACCTCTTTAAACAAACATACCCTTTATCGATATAACTCTCCTATAAATTAATAAAATCAACCCCATCATTAATTTATAGAGGTTTTCTTTGTATTTTTATTTATATGAAACACTAACTTTTCTCTTTCTTTTTTTGAAACAAAAGTTTGAATTTTGAGGTCCATTTTTTTGAGACAAAAAAATTTTAACCATTAATTAAAAAATCTACTAACTTACATTTTATTCAAGATTCACAATCTATTTTTTATTTTCCTAATACACTGAAAAAAATAATTAAAAATTAATTCTCAAACATACATCAACTATTCATCAAGATTTTAAAACCCTAGGACTTCAAAAAGATAAAAAGCTCTAACATACCCTTCTCATCGACTCTCCTACTAAAGAATCCATCATTCACGACTTTCAAAGGAGTTTGAATTTTGAGGTCCACGTCAAAAACCCTCAAAAACTTCGATTGAAGATAATACGAAAAAAAAAAATAAAATTAAGGCTCTCAACTCAAGGAGAGAAATATCATGGACCAACTCGATGGAGGAAACTAAAGACTCCCAACTAAGGAGAAATATCATGGACCACACGATCTAGAAGGACGACATATAACAATATACCAATATAATTGTTACATGCAGAGGCCACGTAATCAGATACAAAACCTATGAAAATAAAAAGAGGATCCAAAATCTACAAAAACTAAAAAATGATTTAAAATTTACAAAAAATAATGGACAATTGTTTTTCAAGGGCTCCAAATTGTGTTAGTTCATGCGATCTAAAACCCCATTAATACTAATTGATAAACGGTGGAAAAATAGAAAGTTGGAAAAAGTAAAGGAACTATAATAATAGTCTAATACTAGTATACATCAAGGTAGGGAAAGTTCAGTGTTTTTAGAATCAGATTGAATCAATCGGTTCAACTGGTTGAATTAGGAATCAACCATGAAATCAACCCAATTATTCTTTAAAAAAATCTGCGGTTGAACCAGAAAAAATCAATAAAATCGGGAGAACCGGTTGAACCGATATTTTGTTAATTTTTATTTATTTATTAATTTTAAACTTAATTTTAATTTCTTCCATTCCTATTTTAAATTTTAGTATTTTGATTTGTGTTTTTTTGTATTGTCTATGACTCTATTGTGTATTTGAGTGTATTTTAATATGCATATTATAACTTATATTCCCCTCGTCCCAGGATTATTGCAACACAAAAAATGGACCGCAAACCAAGTAAAATTGATTTTAGTAAGTTTGAGTGGAATAAAATAAGGGTGTTGTGAGTTTATTAATATTATGTTTATTTCCATTTTGGGAGTGTTGCAGTAATGTTGGAACGTTCAAATAAGATAAGTGTTGTAGTAATCATGTGACAGAAGGAGTAATTTTAAATGCCGTTAGTGGTTATTAAAAAAAAATTATAATTTTAAAATTTTATAAATACATAATTTATTTTATTTTTTAATGTAATATAAATAATATTAAAAATAAAATAAGCAAAAATTATTTTAACAATTGAATTGTCGGATAAATTGATCGAACAAATTGAACCAACCAATCGGTGCTCAATCGAATCCAATTACGAAAATTGGGTGAAACAAGTGGAATTTGCCAATTTTATTTTGTGGCCCAATGGTTGGCTAACAAGTATTATTAGGTGTCTTTTTGTGGTGCGATTCCCCGCACGCTTCAGTGACGGCTTAACAAATACTCCTATCTAATTTAAACAAATATCTAGCTCTTTTAAAATCTCTTAATTCGTCCCATAAGTATTATCATCCACCGAATTTCTGCATTGTAAATTGTCGGATCAAATACCTGACAATATCACTTTGCTCATTTAAGTTCATCAAATCAAATGTCTCTCTGTTTCTTTATGCTAAACGGATTCGTTTTTCTCACTATCAAGAGATTGTATCCATCAAGATATTGACAGCAGGGATGGGTTTGATTTCATCGGCAATCTTCCTAGTGGCTTAGTAGACAACATTTTTCGACGTTTACCTCTGAGTGATCTTATAAGAACAAGCATTTTATCGAAAGAATGGAGGTACAAATGGATGACATGCTCACATATGGTGTTTGATTATTGGTTTGATCGAATGTACCTCAAGGGTCATAAACTCGAACCAATTGTCTTCAACATTCTGAGGCATCATCAATGGCCTCTAGTGAAATTCTCAATCCGAGTCCCTGATCTCAGAAGCTGTCCAGAAATCAATGAATGGGTTCACCTGTTACCAAACAACACTCTCCAGGATATTTAACTCTCAACGTAATCGGAGCAAAGCACGAGCTGACCTCTGGTGTGTGTAATTTCCAACACCTCAGAAACTTGAGGCTTAACAATTGTGTATTTAATCCTCCTTATGGATTTAGGGGATTCAGCAAACTAGTTAACTTAAAGCTCCAGAGTGTTGGGCTTGTTCCTCAAAGATTTGGGGAGTTTGTCGCTTCTTTCTCTACAGTTGAACAATTGAGTTTGATTCACTGCACTGACTTTGATTGCCTCGAAATTACTGGTCCTAAATTGAATTTTTTCGAGTTTAATGGGCTATTTAGGTCAGTTTCTTTCAAGAATTGCCCCATTCTTACAGATGTCGAATTAGCTTTCTCGCCCCTGGATTTCACCCAAGCTAATGGATTCTCGTTCAGTTTGGTGAAGTCCCTAAGCTGTCTTCCTGCACTTGAGGATCTGAAATTGCAAGCTAGTTCATTGGAGGTAATGAAATTTGTGATTTTCAAAAAAATAATGCAGTGTTCTCATTTTGAACTGAAAATTTTCTTGTTTATAGGACCTCGTTGAGTTTGGTGCACCGGATAAGCTAGCCATTGCTTTGAATACACTAAAGAATCTTCACCTCACAGATATGTATTTCGAAAAGACTGCAGAGATTTCTTCTGCTATTTGCTTCATTAGAAGCTGTTCAAATTTGCAGAGGCTTAGGATAACTGTAAGCCCCATATCTCCTTTTGGAATTAATATCCAGAAATTTATCAATTAATCAAAACTAAAGAAAGTGCCATCTTTTTTATCCAGGCTTTCACCTTCCAAATGGTCGAAGATGTTGCATGTTTTCTCCGATCACAGAAAACATATAAGTTTATGAATAAACTGAAAGCTGTAAAGATGCAACGTTTCTGTGGTATGGATTCAGAAATGGAATTCATCAAGTTTCTATTAGCATCTGCAACTACACTCGAGCAGATAGAAATTAAGCCTTATGAAGCTTGCGTCTCTGATGGCGGAGAGTTGATATTGAACAAGCTAAACAAGTATCCTCGAGCATCTCCAAGTGTGGAAATCATTAGTTCAGATAGAAGAGCACCAATCATACTAAATTGAAGATGGAAGAAGTGTTGCAGAATTGAAATGCTTGCATTACTAAAAAACAAATGCGAACTACAAGATCCTATAGTTAAAATTATTCAAATGAGGAATGCATTAACATACTATCAACTCAACGGGACTTGGTACAATCAGTTGGCAAAAAGTTGACTTGGTTGTTCACTAGATCATACCCTATGAGATAACCAGCCTGATGTAAATTCCCGAAAATGGCAAGATCTTGAGAGGGAACCAATGTCAAACAAGCAACCCCTTGTTGAACTTCCAGAAAAAGGTTCTTCTGAGGCAACACCAAATCTGCTCCATCAAAATGTGCAGTTACTGGTGGTGAAGTGAAGTCACCACCTTCACCTGATAATTGATAGCACAAACTGAAGGTCCCTTGTGGGTCCGTAACTCTGGTCCCCTGGATTGCGTTCTCCAACGATGCCTCGATTCCCTGGTACAGCTCTGAGGGGACGAAAGTCAAGGTGGTGCCAGAATCGATTATAATGTTGCCTTGTTCCTGTCCCGCTTGTTGATCTTCACTGGAGGACTTGTATTCAAACTTCTCTGCCCCGACGGATAAACCCTGTAATGTAAGATAGTAAAAGGTGGCTGGATCTTTGCTCACCAAAGGAGTAGAAAGAACATTAGGCCCTGAAACAACAGCATCGCTGCCGAAACTGATCTTGCTTGGAACTTTGGAATCAAGAGAAGTCAAACAGTAGGAGAATCTGCCACCAACAGCATCCTTCTGTTGATTAACGAAGGAGACTGCCCCATTCCCCAGGCCAAAAATTCCCGATTCTTTTCCCTTGAAAGTGCCAGCATTGTTATTACCACAACCGAACACAAACTTGGGGAAAGGTGTAGAGCCAAGGGTAAGTGTCTCTGCAGCTAGTTCACCCTGGCTGTAAGATCTGTCTCCATATTGAACTCTGTACTGGCAGTCGTTGCTTGTACCACAAGCGGTACTTCCCAGTAACCCGCATTGATCGGCCTGACACGAAACGGGCCTGTAAGTGCTTGTGGCAGAAGGGTCAAAGAGAGGGTAGTCTTGCTTGTAGCAACTGGTGCATGGTTGGCACTGTACCCATGTCAGATCACTGCCTGTATCAGCAATGCTGAACTGGCGGACGGGTGGTGTCCCGATTTGGTATTCGATTAAGTAGGAGCCTCCACCGGCAGTGATGGGAGCATCTGTGGCAGCATCATCTAGGGAGTTTGATGACTTCAACAAAAGGGATGTTTTACGAGTAAATGAACGATTGACTGCGCTTCTTAGACGTTCATAGTGCGTTGTGGATGGGTCGTGAGATGGGGAGAGAGGCGAGTCACGATGGATGAGATCAATGGTGACACCACCATTGTTGTAGGATTGAGCCAAAGGAGATTAAACAGATGAAGGAAAGAAGAACAGATAAGGACTTGTAGTAAGAAGCCATGATGGTGTGAGACAGATTTTGTGATGGTGAAATCAAAGGATTTTTTCTTCATTTTATAGGTGTTATTTGATTAAGAAATGTGGGAAGTCATTTAATGGGTTGACCACCCCCATTCTAATTGAGATCCTGAGTGCTTATTACATGGCTAATTTTCAGTAAAAGAAATTAAATTTGTCATAAACTTGGATTTAATTCATGCCGTTACACTTAATGAATTTCTCCTCATAATTGGCTATATTCACTGGATTATTTTCTTTCATTTCTCGTATTCATTATTTGTCAAAGTTTGATAATTAGGGAATATAATTAAATTCCTCAGTCGTCGTGGATTTTTTATATGCTACACCGTTGAGCAGCACTTTAATGTGTAGATGTTAATACAGTGTAACAGACTAACTAGGTGTGGCAATTTTAGACAAGACACGATAGCACGATACAAAAAACGATACGAAAATTGTGGGTTAATGTTTAGCCTTATCATGTTAGGTATCGTTATCGTAAATACACAGTAAGGACCGCGACGAAATTTTTAATAAGTGTTAGGTCGTCGTAGTGTAATTCGTAGTTGTGTTGTTGTTAAATGTCAACTAGATAAGTTTGAATTAAAAATATTTTATTATACATATGACTTGACATTTTATAATTTTATTAGAAATTTTTATTTTTTATCGTGTCATATTGTGTTAACGTGTATTATAGGTAATCTTGTCATATAAATGCAATATCAAAATTTTAATATAAATTTTATTTTAAAATTTATTTATTTTTCTTATAAATATCATATATATCGTGTTGTTAATAGGTAATAAACCACGAAATTTTTTGTGTTTGTATCGTGTCAGCACATATTCTTTTCGTGTCGTGCTCGTGTTTGGCCTTATCGTGCCCTATAACACGAATTGCCACCCCCTAAGACTAACGTGCTAATTAAAGAAGATAATAAATAAAATAGTATATTTGTCACTATGAACCCATTCAACTTACCAAAAAAGTTTTACCCAATTTGAATCAAAGGGAATATATCTGAATTAATTTGTAAAATCTTAAGTTTGACCTGTCTTCGGACTCGATACAAATTTTTCTTTTTTATGCATTATTTTGTCTACACTTGATAATCCGGAAATATAATTAAAATCATTATCCATAATTTTATCCTAAATTAATGGATTGAATTAATTTCCTATTTATGTGAATTAGAGGAATTGTCTAAACTCCCTCCCCTGATCCCAAATAAACGACATTTTAGGTATAAAATCTGCTTTTTTTTAATAGTGTAGATCTCTAGGGAATCTGAATTCATGTGATTTTATTTTTTAAATGTCACTGTTGAATTTATATACTACTATACATAATTGTGATATTTTTAAATAAAAAATTTATCGTAAACTTGAGTTCATAAATAATAAAATTTTGCCTTTTAAATATATGATATGATTGCTTAATTTAGATAATTTTCACAAATTTCACCCTTTTATATCTATCTCAATCCCAAAAATCTCTCTTGAATTTATATTAATTAATTAATAAAAGATTTATTTTGCATCCTTAATTTTAAGAACAAAGTTTAAAATATCACCAATTTTGTATCACATTAGGGAGTAATTTGAATTAGTAGAATCTTAAATTTGACCTGCTTTCGGGTTCAATAAAATATTTGTTCATTCTTATGCATTATTTGTCAACGTTTTATAACTCGAAAATATTAATTTTAGGGGCAGTATTCTTTTTCTAATTATTTGATTTGATGTTTTAGATAATTTTCACAAATTTTCACCATTTTACTATCTAAATTCCAAAAAGTTGCTCATTATTTTGAATTTTAGTAAGAGTGAGTCTCATGTGCACTCGGGAGCATCATGCACTCATAGTGCATTTTAGAAGCGTGCAATTATACAAAACAGAAATGTGCAACTATGCTCCCATATTAACAGTTGCACTTTTCTGTGTAAATAAGTCACACTTTGTAACATAAAAAGTTGCACACTTTTAATTTGCACTATGAGTGCACGGTGCATCCGGATGCATATAAGACCTAGCCTTTTAGTAAAGATAATTAATGAAAAATATATTTTCTAGTATTTATTATGCTTTGATACTTAATTTGACCAAAAATCTTTTAAAACATGGCTCGTTTTGAATCAGAGGGAATAAATTTGAGCGGCTTTTGTGGTCAATAAAATATTTCTTCATTCTTATGCATTATCTGTCGACGTTTGATATATAACAAGAACTAATTTCAATCAATACCCACCAATCAGATCATATTGGATTGAAATCTCTGTATTTGGGATTATTTGCAAGAAAAAAGCAATAACCAAAAGTAAAGAATGTGCTTCTTTTTATCCAGCCTTTCACTTTCGTTCGAAATGGTCGAAAATGTTACATATTTTTTCCAATCACAGTAAACATATTTTAGCATCTGCAAAGAAATTGTTGCAGAATTGAAATGCTTACATTACATTAAACCCTAAAAAAAAAAAAAAGAAAAGAAAAGAAAAAGAAAAAGATACAAATGCGAAGTAGAGGACATTATAGTTAAACTAATGATGAATGCATGACAAATCAACGGTGGTTGGCGCAATTATCAGTTTTGAGAAAGTTAACTTTGTTTTTCAGGAGATCATACCCTATGAGGTAACCAACCTGATGCAAATTCCCGAAAATGGCCACATCCTGAGACGGAAGCAATGACAAACAAACAACCCCTTTGTCCAATTCCACAAAAATGTTCCCCTGCGGCAACACCACATCTGCACCTTCAAAATGTGCTGTCATTTGGCAATTTATAGCACAAACTGAACGTCCCTTGCGGGTCAATCACTGTGGACGCGTTGATTGCGTTCCTGAACGACGTCTCGATTCCATCGTACATATCCCAAGGGACGAACGTCAGAGTAGTCCCGGAGTCCATTATAATGTTGCCTTCCGTTGATTAATCATGGTGGAAGGACTTGTATTCAAATCTATGTTACCCCTTTAACCTAAGGTAGTAATATATGTCGGAATCTTTGCTAAGGAGTGGAGTCGACACGACCTTAGGCCCTGTCAAGACAGCGTTGTTCTTCTTGCTTGGAACCGCGGAATCGAGACAAGTCAAACAGTAGGAGAATCTGCGCTCTTCCTTTTGTTCACCCTGGCTGTAAAAAATCCCCGTTTTGTTTCGTTGCATACCAGCGTTTTTTGCCACAACCGAATACAAAGTTGGTGAAATCTTTCATTCCAAGTTGGAGCGTTTCTGCAGCCAGTTCACCCTGGCTGTAAAAAGTTTTATAGTTGCATACTTTTTTATCACTGCAAGACGTAGATTGTCCGTCCGCACATATATCCGAGTGGCACGAAAGGGGCCGGTAGGATTTAGTGGAGGCGGGGTCGAAGAGAGGGTAGTCTTGGTTGTAGGGTTGGTGCAGGGTTGGCACTGTATCCACGTCAGGTCGCTGGCGGACGGGTGGGGTCCCCATTTTTATTCGATTAAGTAGGCGCCTCCGCCATTAGTGATAGGACCTTCTGTGGTTTTAGCATCTTGCCGGGGCTTTGATGACTTTAGCAAGAGGGATGATTTGCGAGAAAATGAACGGTGGAAAGCGTTTCTTAGACGTTGGAATCGTGTTTTGGATGGGTCGTGAGGCGAGTCGTGATGGATCAGATCAATGGTGACACCACCACCATTCTTGTAGGATTCAACCAAGGAGATTAAACAGGTAAAGGAAACAACAAGAATAACACCTGAGGACTTGTGGTAAGAAGCCATTAAGAATGAAATAAAGGATTTTTCTCTACATTTTATAGGTATTAATCACTTAGAATCACTTTTTTTTTTTCCCAAAGGCTGTGTTATAATTGCCTTCTACAGCTGTTAAAAAAATGTAATTTTAAAAGTTGTTTATAGAATTTGAAATACACTTTAACAAATGTGGAAAATTATTTAATGGGTTTGACCACGTCCCAATGCAATTTAACATATTGATTGCATAGTGACTAATTTTAAGAAACATGGATTTAATTGATGTCGTTACACGCAATGAATTATTTCTCATAAATGGCTGTATTCACTGGATTATTATTTTTCGTTCATTTTTGGTACGTTTTGATAATCTGGAAATATAATTAATCGATTATGTTGATTTTGAAAACAATATCCATCCATAATGTCTTAATGTGGTGAATTAATTAATCTTTAATTTATTTGAATTTGAGGGAATTGTCTAATTACTCTTTCTTTCTGTTCGAAATAAGTGATGTTTTAAAATAATACTCTTATTTTTATGTAATTCGATGTTTTAGATGATTTTAACAATTTTCTCCGGCTCGGATCCCCTGTTTCATTTCCGTATTTCATCTACTATTCTACATTCTAGATTAATGACTAGTGTACATCTCACAAAATTTAAAAATATGAGAATAACACCCTAACATAACAAGATAATCTATTTAGAAAATTATATTTATTTAAGTAATGTCGCGAGTCGTTTTATTTGAGGCATATGATGTGGCTAATTTGATAACAACTCACAAACAAAACATGCACGTGTAAAATAAACTGTAAATAAGATGAATTTGTTGACCCAGTTCGTCAGGAAATGACTACTCTGGGGGCATACCAAGCCAAGATGTGGTATTGCGAGCTTTACACGTACAATATTTGATACACCTTATGAAGATGAATCGTTACAGATGAAGATAATTTGGAGAGTTAGCATATGAGTGCTAGGGTTTCTGTATGTGTGGATAATCACTCGAATTTTTATGTTCCTTGCCTCTCAAGTGTGGGTATAACTCTTTCTGGGAAATTTTTCTGAACCTTTCTCTTCTTTTTTCTTCCTTTTATAGCACTCAAACAAGCATGAAATTTGGGTTGGCAAGCATGAAATTTGAGACTTGGTCATGCAAGAATCCGGATGATATTGCCACGTTCCCAACTTCGTCTTCTAGATTGATCTTGGAGCTTGCTTGTGCGTAAAGGCACTCTTTTTTGGTCGTCCAAATTAATCTTTTGCTTTCGGTTGGATGCTTTGTTCGCCCCTTAACCATGTCGGTTTCATCTTTGAATCTTCCTCCTTGAGCATCTTGAGCCCTCGGGATGTCCCGGGTCTTCGGTATCGAAGTGTCAAGCACTCTCGACCGCTTGGATGCTGAGTCTTGAGAATGTTGTCTTTGAGCATCTTGACTTTCGGATATCCGAGTTGCGTCGAAAGCATCTTGACCCTCGGGATATCCCGAGCCTTCGGGATATCCGAGTTCTGAGCATCTGACTATCCGATTTCGGGATATCTCGAGTCTGCGAAAGTTCTTGACCGACCCTCGATATCTCGAGCCTTCGGGATATCTGAGTATTTTGGCCGCCTGAGTCCTCAGATTTGTTCGTGGCCTCTTGACTTAGCTCATTTGATTCCGTCTTTCCTGATCTGAGTGGTGAGTATGTTTGTTTTGGGCGTCAAGTGGCGAACTGGTCGAACAAACTTGTTTGGTCAACGGACGGCGAGCACATTTGTCCACCGGGTATGATTATTTTAAAGAATATTACACGTGTCGCTCTTACGTGTTCGACTAATCCTGAGTTTATTATATCGAACACAACAATACCCCCCAGCCGGGTCACTTTGTATTCAACATGGGGCCCGACTGTTATAATTTTATTGGGCCTTAGTCGATGTCGTTTAAGTGATACATGCGATTTTTTAAAATTGATTCCTAGATCTATATATACCACATTTCACCGCCTTAAACCCTTTTCTCCTTCCTTCTTTTTTTGCCTCTGTCTTTCAATATTTTTTCGTAATCTACGAAAATTTTTTACGAGGCTTCATCATTCCGTGAAGAATCTTACTCGAAAAATTGCGATTTTTTTCTTTATTGCGATTATGGCCTCTTGCTCAAACTCTTACATTTCCCCCTAGAATCGGACCACCATAGTTCTTCTTCCCTCTGTTAGTAGAATTCCCGTAGCGGCGCTAATGCTTTGGAGATGAATGTCTCGGATTCGAGTTTTGCTAGCAAGTTCGGCGTGGATTCTTGCCGTTCTTTCCTCTGATTCCGACGAAGCCCTAAATGAATTAGATAGGGACTTGGTCCGTAGCGATTTCTCGGATGATTCAATTGACGATTCTTTACCCCAAACTCAAATTAGGTCTAGGGCTATTGATAATGTTGATGTAGATAGGAATGAGCGATGTTGTGAGAAAAATTTTGATGGTTTGTGAATGTAACAAAATCGAACATAGGGGTAGGTGGTGAGCAAAATTAAGAGCTTGATATACCTGTTGGTGTCTCTCATAGTCCAACATATAACGAGTATAATGCTCGTTATAGTTTCGATTGGCCCGAGCAACCTCATAGGATTAGGGTTGAGAATGAGTACCAATGAGCAAGATAGCGAGCATAATTGATGCAGATATGCTCACTCGGTACGCATAGAATTACGAAACCCCCAAGGATGTCTTTTTTTCTCGCACCGGGTCCGATGAAGGGTCGACCAACCCCCGAGGGTTGTGTCATTTTGAATTTGGACACCATGGAAGCCGGTCTTCGATTTCCCTCCATCCCGGTCACCCGCTTGCTCGTGGAATGGAACATTACCATCACGCAACTTAAGCCGAATGGGTGGCATATGATCATGAGCTTCGACTTTGTTCGCAAAATGAAGCCAAGATACTATCCCTCCACAAATTGAACTTGCTCGATTGGTGCACCGAATTCGTCCGGCGGCGAACATGGGTGGTCAGTTCATGCAAGCTAATGCCAAGTGCAAAATTATTGAGGATGTGCGAACAAAAATCGATGATTGGAAAGAGAAGTTCGTTTTGTTGGGGGCGATTGGAAGAGCCCGCCGAAGCGAACCGGATGCTCGATTAGACATCCCTCCGACTTCGGGTGTCACCAAGTAAGTAATTTTTTGTGTCTTTTGTCCTTCAATTTGAACTGATTTTAACTTGCTCTTTATTTCAGGGATTCTAACTGCGACGGACAAGGAGACAAACGACGGCTATTTTAGCAGCGTTTGGTAAATTGATCTGGAGTCTCGCTCGGAGCGATCTGTGAGAACTCTGAATCTGGCCGTCGGGAGGAAGAAAGGAGGTTTGTTCGTGCCTCCTCATCATCTTGTTGCTGTTAATCCTGCTGGTAAGGATTGCCTCTTGTATTTGTTTAAGTTTTGTGCCATTTCGCTCGCTGTTATCCTTTTGTGCATACTGAATTATTTTGTTTATAGCTTTCCCCGCTGTGACCGTTGCTGTGAGTACATCCGAACATACTGAGATGGCTTTCGAGAAAAAGGCAGGAGCTTGTTTAGATTTCAGGCCGGTTTTGTGCTCAAATAACAAATAGATGAGAGGGCGAAGCAATAATCGAGCATCCTTGTCCCGGTCCCGGAGTCGAGTCGATCAAAAGGAGTACTCGGTCGTGCCGAAGCGGGGAATAGCGAAAGCAAGCTCCATCGCCGAAAGAGGCCAGGATGAAACGGCAGCAGTAGAAGTGAACAAACTTCGGACCAAGGCCGGAACAATCGAACAAGCTCGGCACTGAAAATGCAGTTAAGGTGAATCGGACCCTCTTCTTGGCGACGTCGCCGGGCCGCCTCGTGGTCGGGTCCAGCCGCAAATCGCTGGAAATGGAGGTTGGCACATCTTCTCCACCCCGGCTGACCTCGATCATGGACTCGCGTTGAATCCGAAGCTTCGGTCCCCCTCGAGGATAGATCATTCTTGGGATGGGATCCATTTCGTGTGAATAGGTACATTTTGTTCGCCTTGCTTCTACTTTGATTAATTCATTCGTTTTTTTCATATTGTTTGCTTTCGGGTGTATGTGTAGGTTGAGCGGGTTGGCTCCTTGATGCCCAATCTGAAAAACTACTTACGCCGAAAGTGTTCGCAAAGGTTCCCGCATTCTCGAGCATGTTCGAAAGCTTGCCGACTCTGCTCGAGCATGGACTACCGAGGAAAAAGACCACTCGGGTTCCACTCCTGAAAATATGCATCTGGGTCTGGTACTTCAGGGCCAATCTATGGTCGTTCTTGAGAAAGCCTATGCTCACTCCGCTAACCTTCATGCCAACTACTTGGCTTTGATCAGGAACTTCGAAGAAAAGGTGGGCGGTGAATAGGACTCGGGATGAACCGAGGTTGGCTCGAGAATGCATCCTCGGCAAGCCGAGGCTCGCCAGACGAAGGAGGATCCATGAAGGCTCGGAAAATGCTCGCGGTTCGGAAAATGCTCGCAGCTCGGGAGGATGCTCGCCCCAGACGAAAGGAGGCCTTTGAATCATTCTCGGGGAGGAGGTGGTCAAGATAACTGAAGAGCTCGAGAAAAAGATGAATGTTGAGCCAGAAACTCCGAATTTCGTCGAGGCCATGGAAAGTGAGAGGGACGTGCTCGGCCAACAACTCATCATTGTTGAGGAAACCAACACCCGCTTGGGTCTCGAAAATTCAAAGCTGCATAATGAAGAGTATGGTGATTCCATGTCCAACTTCTCCTATATTTGTGCCTTCGCCGATCTTATCCGTCCGCTTCCATGCACTTAATGGCGAACAAATTCCTCCCTCTTATATCAAGTTTCCAAGAAGACGATCGACAACCCACCGGATCGCAACCTTCCAATGTCAGATTTGAACGATCTGTGTGATTTCTCCATTCTTCCTGAAGGGATCAAAGTTGATGATCCTATTCTGGATGAGGAAGATGGCTCGGACGTGAATACCGGTGGTCTTTTTAAATTAAAATCTCCAAACCGAAGTTAAGGGACCGACGACGCAGTAGAGCAAAGGGGACCTCTCTGGCCATCGAAGCGGAATGTACCTTCTAAATAGCATTTGGTACCGCCATCTTGAAGGAGTTATTCTTTGAGGGGTCGAAAGCGATTTGTTCGACATCTCTTCCCGCCCACCCCCAATTATGAATTTGCTCCTTAATGTTATTTTTGTTTTGTCAAACATATGTTGTGTAATTTTTTGTCTTCTTCACCTTTTGTTCGAACAATGTCTTCAATTCTTGTAATTTTTTCTTCGACTTCTTCTTTTTTGTTCAACACTTTTTACAACCGAATGGATGAATTACATATTGAACTATCTCCTCTAACCCGATTGTTGTTGAGGATGAATCGCGGTTGTTGATAAATGATTGATACTTGTGTTGCTTGATGTTTGCTTTGTTGCTTTGTGTTCGCTTTTGTTGCCTTCTAGTTTTTGCCCCTTTTTTCTTACGAATGAATTCAACATTAGGTTTGCTATATGCCGCTCTGGCTTTTTTTTTCGTTTTGATTATCTTATTGACTTTTGCAATCGGTTGATCGTCTTATTTAGAGTGCGACCGGATGGGGTTACTTTATGAACCCCCTTTTCTTGGTTCGCGATCGTCTTATTTATGTGCGATCACTTCGTCTTAGTAGCCGTCTTATTTAGTCTGCTACCCTTGACTCATCACTTTCGCTTTGCTTAACGGTATCTGTAAACGAGTCGTCTTTTCATTTGCGTACCCATTACTCACTTTTTTGTCGGAATCGAGTCTACTAACTCGCTTAAATCGGTGAACATATACTTGACTTGGGCTCGTTCATCTTTGTTCGGACCGTCCGGCTTAGGGTGCGACCTCAAATAGGCTTGAACTAGAAAATCTTAGCGAACAAAAAAACATATATTTTTTTTTTTTTTGCAACAGTTTGTATTCTATTACAACCTTCACATCCGAAGAAGACTATCTATTACACAACTATAGATATCGGACTAAGGTTTTGAATTTTAACCTTGTCTTGAGTAGACCTGTAACCGGCCTCACCTTGTCCATGGAATTGATGTTGACAAGGATG
Source organism: Stenogyne calaminthoides (assembly GCA_037126765.1). Lineage (NCBI taxonomy): Eukaryota > Viridiplantae > Streptophyta > Magnoliopsida > Lamiales > Lamiaceae > Stenogyne > Stenogyne calaminthoides. Next base: position 52,205,614 of record JBBCBC010000001.1, read on the forward strand.
TGGCACATCATCCGTCTACCCTTTCTTCTTTTAGTAACATGCTCAGCGGCCAGCAAAGATAAGCTTTCGTCCCTCTCCCGGACAAGCCGTGATTATCTTGGGCCGCGGACATGAGCATGTGGCGTGCATTCTGCCGCTTAAAGCAGTCTTGAGCAAAATTTTTTCACTCGCACCATTCATCCCCCTTCATAGATGCCTAAGCATCAACGTCCCCGTATATTGCTTTGAGCGGACACTATGACATCCCTCCCCTTCGGAGGAGATTTTGGGGATGCATAAAGGACTAGTGATTTACTACTGCATAAGCAGTGAGTAACGTGGAGTGACAACCATAACTCTGCCGAGCATCTTGAGTTCGGCAACAAGCTTCAACCTGTGCTCGTAATGTCATATGGGGTATAAATCTCATACCGGGCCAGATGCTCGATTCAGCTGAATGATTGCTGAATTGAGAGCTGGATTCTTCTACTTCTGGGGGCATACTAAACCAACCTCCTTCTGAGACTTGTAATATTTTTCCTTTTTTCTTCTTCATCTTTTTTTTTCTCGCTTTTCTCTATTTATCGATATGCCTATTTATAGAACTATCCCAAGCTAGTCTTTGGATAGCTAAATGGTGCTAGCTCTCTTACTTTTGCTCCCCTTTTGACATCTGTTGCTCACTTTTTGACAACTCTTGCTCAAAGATTGACTCATCCGTGCTTGGTTGCCACCACTTGTCAACTCGTTCTGATACGTATCTTTTGTTGACAACTCGTTCTGACACGTATCTTATGTCTTTCGATAGTGTTGGCCAGCATTTCTTTCCTGAAGATATGTGTCGAACATGATGTAGTCTTCTTTCAGGATTGTCCTAATCGTTTTAACTGAACGACTGATTATGTTCGGCCACTTGTGTTCGTTTCAGCTACATCGGCAATTATGTTCTACCAACTATGCTTGTCTCGGTGTGTGGATGCCTTTGTTCGCCAACTGCGCTCGCAATTATTGATAATATTTTTTCAAATTTGGACGATTCCACGAGTAGGACAATGGAAACTCCATTCAGTCTTCCAAGTCATATGCCCCTGCTCAAAGAACGCTCAGAACTCTCCGAATCGGACCTTCCATGCTTTCGGCAACACACCACTTGATACCCCCCGTTGTTCGCCTTAAAAACCAAATTCGCCCACATTGAACCCCTGCGTGTTCGGACTTTGGAGTTGTAGAACTTCTGCGATCTCTTTTTGTACATGACATTCTTGAAATCGATCTCCGTCCTTCTTTCTTCCAACAAGTTCTGCGCTCGTATGAAGCTACCGGTCATTGATGTGCTCTCCAAAAGTCATTGTTCGATGACTCAGGAATCTTGATTTCTGCGGGCATAACAGCTTCCGCACCAAATGCCAAGGCAAACGGGGTCTCCGCAGTTGATGTTCTGAAAGTTGTTCGATAAGCCCATAATATTTCAGGCAACTCTTCAGCCCATCCTCCCCCCTTGGAATTATCAAGTCTAGCTTGAGGGTATGCTTGATAATTTTATTAATCTGGCTTCAACTTGTCCGCTTGACCGGATAATCTGAGTTGAGTAATGTTTTTTATGCCCCAAATGAGCACAATTACATGCAATTCACTTCCATCGAATCGGTTTGCGTTATCGATTACTAATGATTGGGGAAGCCCAAATCGACAAATGATATTTTTCCAAACAAAGTTCCACATTTTTTGTTCGGTGATTTTGACAATGGCCTCGGCTTCTGCCCATTTAGTATAGTAATCAATGGCAACCACAACAAATTTTACTCCCGACGTGCCAGTAGAAAATGGGCCGATCAAATCGATCCCCCATTTAGCAAATGGCCATGGGCTATAGACCCACACTAATTCTTGGTGAGCTATGAATAAGTGGGGCATGTACACGCACTTATGGCAAGCGCCTTGCATACATACGAGCTTAATCTTTTTTGAGGGTTAGCCAAGAATAACCTTGTTCGATTATTTTATGTGCCAGACAGCCCACCAGATGATTTCCGCATACTCCATCGTGGATTTGTTCCAAGTATACGACCTCTTCAGAGTAATACACTTCAATAGTGGAAGTGAGAAGCTTTTTTGTACAAATGCTCGCCTATGATAGTATAACGAGCAGATTGTAACCGAGGCGAGTAAATTTGTGCCTTATTTTCGTGGAGAAGTCCCTTTTGTAAGTAACTCGAGATTGAGTCATCCAAGTTTCTTGTTCACCATTTACTTGGCGCGATCATAACTCTCAACTGATGGCGAACAAGTTGTGACGACCACAATGTCTGGTTGTGTTCGCTACTCCTTCTCTATTGCCTCAGCGTGCCAAAGCATCAAATGAACGAATTACCCAATCGCGTAATTGTTCTATGAAAACTTGTTCGAAATGCTCGAGCAACTCTTTTTGCTAGTTGATCGACATCGCCATTTGTTTGTTCCAAGCCTCGTGACTGATTATTACTTGATAAACGATTATCCGAGAATCGGGCCAGAAATCATCGACCTCGAATTCCCATTGTCATAACCATCGTAGTCCAAATGATCAAAGCCAGTGACTCGGCTTCATTATTTGTAAATAAGTCAAAATGGATGGTCATTAAATGTTTGTCCGTTGGGCTGACGAGAACTACACCGCCCGACTCTTGAACTTGTTGATGAGCCATCAACATACATATGCCATGGTTGATCGATGGCTTTTTTCGCATTTGGGGATATGTCAACTCAACCATAAAATCGCCATAGCCAGTTTTTCATCGTTGTTCGCGAGCGTAACGTAATGCCGAATCGTTCTAACTCCACCGCCCATTTGAGTAATCTGCTGCGATCTCGGTCGGTGGAGGACTTGGCGCAATGGAAAGGTGGTCAAGACTACCTCGGAAAGTGATCGAAAAAAGTATGGTCGCAATTTTCAACACTCATTACGAGAAAGCATATGCTAATTTTTCCAGCGGGGGGTACCAGAGCTTGGCTTTTAAGACTTGGCTTACATAGTAAACAGGCAAATGTGTGGTCCCTTCTGCCCGTACGAGCACATCACTGATTGTATGTTCGGATGCAGCAAGGTACAGATAGAGTTGTTCGCTGGGATAGGCTTAGACATGTCCGAAAGATCTGCAAAGGTAATCGCTTCAATGATTCAATGCATTTTGGCAATGCTCGGTCCATTTGAAATTTCCCCTTCTTTAATGCATCAAAGAAAGGTTTGCATTTGTCCCGATTCGTGATATAAACGGGCTTCACGGAAGCTAAACGTCCGTTAACTTTTGGACCTCTTTCACACTCCGGGGCCTGCATATCGAGCATGGCTTGAATCTTTGATGGGTTAACTTCGATCCCCGATTGGTGACCATATGTCCGGAATTTTCTTGAGTGAACCCCAAAGTTGCATTTCTTGATTTAGCTTCATGTTATACTCCCCGAGTATATCAAACGTTTGTCTTGAGGTGGGTGATGTGGTCTTCCTTATGTTCGCTCTTTACCACAATATCATCAATATATACCTCAATTGTTCGCCGATGTGTTAATTTAACATTTTGTTCACTGGCGTTGATATGTTGCACCGCATTCTTTAATCCGAATGGCATGCGTTACCAACAATACATATTCTTTTCACTGCGAATCTCAGTATTCTTTTGATCGTCCGAGATGCATGGGTATTTGGTGATAACCAAAGAAATGCATCCATGAAAGTCATGAGTTCATGGCCCTCTTGTATTATCGACCAAATAATCGATATGCGGCATCGGGAAGTTATCTTTTCGGACACGCCTTGTTTAAATCCATGAAATCAATACATAGTCTCCAAGATCCATTAGACTTGCGACGAAAGCACGGGTTCGCAAAGCCATCTTGGGCATTTCACCTCTCTCGAATCGGTTTGTTGTCGAGCAACTTTTTGATTTCACTATTCATTGCCGCATACTTTTCCTGGACTAAACTTTCTGGGCACGGATAACGGAGTTTGTATTGGATCAAGGTTGAGGAATGACATGCATGTTTTGGATCAATTCCAACCATGTCCTCGTCATCGACCATCCAAGTTTTGCGAAGATAAGTCATCCAAGTTGGCTTGGCTCGAATAATTCGAACCAATGAACACTTCTAACTTTCAGTCCTGTTGGGTCGATGTTTATAGGCTCCATTGTTCGGCGAGTGTTACTCGTTTTTCTTTTTGTTTCCACCGAGGATCTTGAATGACCCCCCTGTTAAATCATCAACCTCCATGGGTTCAAACCTATCGAGGTTCTAGGTCCGCTGGCTCGCTTAGCGGATCAATATTCGTTAGATCCGGGAGATCCGGGACATGAATTACCTTCCCGAATTATGTGTTCGCGAGGAGTTTCGTCAAAATTTGTGTTCGCCAAAGATATGTTCGAACATGTTGGTAACATATTTGCTGTTGGCTTGACTCACCGATCTCCCATGTTCGCTCCATCATGTTAACGATATTTTGTTTTTTCCGTGCACATGATAGCAAACAATCTCGAAACTTTCTTTTGATCTCGCTTTTTACGCTTACTGTTCCATCTTGTGTTGGAAATTTAACACGAGAATAATGTCGTAGAACATCTTTAAATTCACGAATAAACGGGTGACCTAGGAACCCGCTATAAGTAAACGAACATCGACGATTACAAAATCTAGCATTCTAGTTAAATCGGATCTCCGGATTGAGAGTTGATTCTAACTTCGACTCTAACCTAATCATACCATAGGAGCCCAAGATTCTGATTCCCCAAAACCCATTATGGTATGATCACACCTGTTCAATATAATCGCTCAAGTCCCCAACTTGCTTTTCCATCTCGGGTGAAGGGTGTTGACCAACAAAATGTTCGTGATAAGCTCCTAGATCAACCGAGGCGGTGCACCTTCAACCCGGGAGACAAGCACTAATGGTTAAGAGTCGTCATTGTGGGGAGTTATTATACCGTCGAGATCGTCGTCTGAAAACATGATTTGGTGTGAGGGTGGCGTCTTGGTGATGTGCTTTCGCCACCTTTTTACGATGAATGCTTTGCATGGCACGTATCTCCATCTTCTTACGTCTGTTTGATAATGATGGTGCTGGTAACATCCACCCACCGGACCATATTGGGGCGTATCATGTGAATCTCTTGACTTTCTCGACCTCTTCCCACGATGGGAGGCCCTCTTTTGGGTATTTTGGACCTTTTACGTGATTGTTCGGGATCACCGCCGGATGTTTGTTAAACTTCGTTTACCCCTTTGATCTTCTGTTTTTTTACGTTAGTCTCTCTTTCGTAGGCTTTTTAAATTGGGTAAAGACGATTATCTTCGTATAGCTTCCAAAGTTAGCGAGTAAATCGCGACAATCTTACGTATTGACAGCCCGATGTACTGTGGTAGTTACAATATTTGGAAGCATTGGTGATGTTTGTCCATTATAATTCTTCTCGGCCTATCCAACATGTCCAGATCTCTAATTTGGTTAAAAATGTTTTTTTTTGAACGCCTGAAGACTTATTAGGGCATTTGCCTGCTCTTTCTTGAATGGTTTGAAAGAGCACAGGGGTTTGTACCCCCTTCATTCATCACTTTCTTCCCGAAAACTTTCCTAGTTGTAGGTTCCCGACCAATCGTGATTGGGCGAGCAAATCTTGCATGGCTATGATTTTGGCCGCTTCGCTCTCGGGAATTTTGAATATGTGTTCGGCCGGTCTTGATGCATGGCCTTCCACATGTCGAGTGTTTAGAGTCGGGCCCCAGACCACCGCGAGGATCTTGGCATCCTCTTCAACCGGGGCTCCATCATACAAACATTTATCAAATCTTTCTATGTATGCTCGTCGGACTCACCTTTTTAGTTGGGAAAAATCATGAACCTTTGTTTTCGCACTCAAGCGAGCACACATGGATGAAAAGTGGGGATGAAATTGTTGTCCCAATTGAGCGAAAAGATGTGATAGACGTGCGGAACAAAGTAGAAAACCATCTATGTGCCCGATCACCCAAAGTCATGGGGAATGATCGGCCTTTGCGTTGCGTCTGTGGCCCTATCGCGATCATAAAAGTCCCAGTATTTGCCGAGATGGACATGAGGGTGGACTAGAAGATCGAACATGGGACCGGTGGTCGAAGTCTTCGCATTTCTCTTGTATTTCGCCGCCATGATCGCGGGTGATAGTGGCCAGCAGGGGTATTGTGCTTTCGCCGGGGTGGCCTTTTGGTCGCGGTAGGTCGGGCCTATAATCCCTCGATGGCTTTCTGCATTTCCGCAAATTTTGTGGGCCGACAGACTTGGATCGAAAATTTTCCCATCATGAGGACCCGGTGGAGTCATGCTCGTGATGGGGCGATCCCTTTACAAGCTTGTTCTTGACTACCCAATCGATGATGGATAGACAATTTTGTTCCTGTCGATTTTTGTTCGCACGCAGACGATCATGAAGACCGAGTGTGCGGGCATGTTTATTGGTCGTTCCTTCCCTGGATCCTGTAGCCTTTATTATTGCCGATTCGGTCTTTGGCGGAGCCTCAAGCATCCAAACGCCGGAAGGTCTAGACCACGAGGTCGTTTCACATCGACGATCATTGGGCTTTTTTATTCGCCCGCTTCCGAGTTTTCTTTTTAACTTGCTCGCCATCGTGTTGTCTGAGCATCGTTCTTCATCTTCTTGAGTTTTTAGCTTAGCTAACTTTTTTCGCCCCTCTTCGCGTGCTCATGACAAGAAAGTGATGGCCTTTGTTGTGTCGCGGATCATTGGCAATATCCTCAAGATTGATGGTCTCCCTATCCGATCTTTGTGAGGTCAAGGCCGAGCCACTTTTCCGGTCATGTGGTCGGCTTTGTCCCGACCTCTCCGCTTGTGTGTTCTAGATTGAGGCATTTTATTTTTTTTTACGCCTCGGGTAACTAAGGGGTTTGTGTATGGGTTGGTTTTTGGTGAAGTACCCTAAATACCAATTGTCGCGAGTCGCTTTTATTTGAGGAATATGATGTGGCTAATTTGATAACAACTCACAAAAACAAAACATGCACGCAGTAAAATAAATCAGAATAAGATGAATTTGTTGACCCAGGTTCGTCAGAAATGACAACTCGGGGCATACCAAGCCGATGTGGTATTGCGAAGCTTTACACGCATAATATTTGATACACCTTATGAAGAGCCAGTTCAGAATATTGCGGTCAGCGAAAGACATCAATTTCGTGATATCAGCCAGATATCTGCTATAGCATATCACCGTGATATCTGTTTTCGTATATTCGAAAGGTGAATATACCGACCTCGTGATATTCAGGGACTTTCAGATATTCAATATGAGACACCGACTGTAGATATCTGAGCTTTTCAGAAAATCAGAAAGAGATTACCGAGTCCTTGATTTACTTTATTCTAGCCTGGTTTGATTCCGTCGATCCAGGAAGTAGTAGTGTTTGTTTTCAGCGCCAAGTGCTTAACCGGTCGAACAAAACTTGTTTGGTCAATCTGGGATCAGGAACACATTTGTCCACCTAGTATGATTATTTAAAGAATACATTGTCATTTTACTTGTCTTCGATCAATCCAGTTTATTATATCGAACACAACAAGTAAGATTCAACAATTCTACCATATAGAGATAAGTAGAATTTCATATACAAATTACAACTATCAAATATAGTCTA